>JARKHS020001655.1:0-149725 GCA_030143305.2 Amblyomma americanum
TCTTTTAAAATTCTTGTAATGTCACTTGATGGATGGTGCTGGTGAGAAATCAAAATGAACAGATGGGCTAGCTGAAATCAGGACGGTTTATCTGCTGGTTATTAAAATGTAGATACCGGCCGAGATTGCTATTATTTTTATTTATTTATTTATTTATTCATTTATTTACAGAATACCAGCGTCGCCTCGAAGTCATTATCGCAGTGGAGACAGTTTGAAAACAACGTGTTCTTTTCACAGAAAAAGCAACAAGAACATTAAGCGAAGTTAACATCAAAGTAAAACATAACAATCAGTGAACATTATTAAAGGTAACAGAAAGCTAGAACAATAGTAAGACAGGAGTAGGTTCTCAGGAATACAGACGAAAATAAAAATCGCGATTATCAAACACTGAAACACACTCTTCCGGCAACAAGTTCCAGTCTTTCACAGTTTGTGGAAAGAATGATTTAGAAAAACTGTTTGTATTAGAATTGTATTCGCGCACCTTCTTGGAGTGGTCGTGCCGAGTCGAGACGTAAGTTGGTCTCCAGTCAATTCCTGTTTGATTATAGAAGATGCGGTGGAAGAATTTAAGTCGCAAATTTCTTCTTCTGATGTTTAACGGTTCCCAGCCCAGCAATGATTTTATCTCAGTGATACTTTGGAAGGGGTTATAATTATTGGATACGAAGCGTGCAGCCTGATTTTGGAGTTTTTTCTATTGCTTCAATCAAGTATGCCTGTTATGGGTCCCAAATAATGGAGGCGCAATCGAGGATGGATCTCACGTGCAAGAAATAAAGTGTTTCTTTAACATCTTTTGATGCTGATTTGAAATTTCTACGAATAAGGAACAACATTTTACATGCGTTAGATATTGACTGCTGGATGTGTGTGTTCCATATAAGAGTCTGCATCAAATAAACACCACGGTACTTGCACTCTGAGACGCTTTTTATGGTTATGTTTTCAACAATGTTTTGTGTGCGAAGTTCGAGTTTTTTATTTGAAAAATGGACGTGATTACATTTATTAATATTCAGATTCATCTGCCAACGCTGACACCAATTTACTATTTTATCAAGGTCGCTCTGCAGGATAGACACATCTGAGGGTGAATTTATTTCCCTGTAAACAACGCAGCTCTCCCGCAAACAGTTTTATGGGGGACTGTATGCCATCTACAATGTCATTTATATAGATCAGGAATAAGAGTGGCTTCAGAAATTGAGATCGAAATACTTCAGGCAACGCGGAACCCATCTTCACGAGCAGGAAAGGACCAATAACTGCCACTGACGCTACTGCCCAAGGTTTCTCTCACTGGAAACCAGATATTTTTCGAAATTTACCTGTTTCTTAAGGGATTGTTCATTGTGTAAAACTACAACGGGGCGGTGGCTGCTCCACGTTGTTTGCGTCATGGTATTTTCGCCGCTCGCTGCAGCTGCGTTTTAAGCGACACGATGTAGTTTTCCTGAGCGGCACCTGCTTTGTTGCAGGCATGACTCAAGGATCGAGTCTTCTCTTTCCTCCTTGTTTCCATGCGGCGGCGAAGTTGCCTCAGTAGCGGATTGCATAGATCATTCGTTACTGAAGAACGGGAAACGTAAACGGAACAGCCAGCCTCACAAGATGCTTGTTGATGATGATTATGGATTTCTATCGCGCAAGGGCATCTATGTCCAATGAGCGCCATGGCACAATGTGTTTTTTCGATTACTCAAGGTGGGGTCGAAGACCCATTTTCCAAGCATTTCACCCCTCACAAGCCGAGCACAACGCCAGGGAAAAGCTTGTACCCATTGTATCACCGGTGGGGGCCCGGCGGCACTGGGGATCGAACCCCTCACCTCCCGCATGCGAGGCGGATGCTCAACCATTCGGCCACCGCTGAGGTCGCCAAGATGCTTGTAGACAGCTTCATCTTTGCTTTATAATCTTCAAGAGATGAAAAAAAGAAGCACGTAATCCATTGAAGCCTACTAAGCAAATAAAAATATCGCTACCGCAGCCGTAATACTGCAGTACTATCCCGTCCGCGGGGGTCGCATTCCGATGGAGGCGATATGCTAGAGGCCCGTGTTCTGTGCGAGTGCACGTTAAAGAACCCCAGATGGTCGAAATTTCCGTAGCCCTTCACTACGACGTTCCTCATTGCCTGAGTCCCTTTGTGACGCTAAACCCCATAAAACCAAACTGGCAATGCTCAGAAAGCAATTAGCGCTTTTAAGCTTCCCCATGCACAATAATGCCATAACTTTCCTCTTATCAATGGTTGGTATGACCGTTTGAGTGACACGTTTTTATGTTGTTTGAAGCATTGTTTGAAGCATTATTTTTTTATTGTTTGAAGTATGCCTAATTCCACTAAGACATTAGAATAGAATTCTGCGTCTTTATTTTTACCGTTTCTAACTTTCTACACCGTGCGGGTCTCTAAAAACGAATGTTTGGCAGATTGCATCCCGGGAGGCTTTTTCGAGAGCGAATGTTTTCTCTCCTTTTTTGATCAAAGAAACGAAAATAGCGAAAAGTTCTTCTGAGTATTCCATATTCTTGAAGAATATTTGAAGTACTACTTAAAAAAGAAACGTTTAACATCAATGAAAGTCCGGTCTGTGCAGCGACATGATATGCCATGACCCGTCTCAGTGGCTCAGTGGCTTTGTCGGTCAGCTGATGATCCCAGGGTCGCCTTTCGTGGGAGGCGATGTACAAAAACGCCCTTGTGCTGTGCGCTGTCAGCGCACGTTAACACGTTCACTCCGGCAGCGGTTTTCAGGGTCTTAATCTCTGCGCGCCGGTGCCCACCGGGGAGCAGACCTTAGATTTTCTTTGAAGCTGCGTTACCCACAAATGAGCCTCCAGTGAAGTCATCTGATTAGAACCGACAACAGATCTGTATGTTTCTCGGGGTCTCTGAAAAATATTGGGGGCTCCCACTGCTTCATAACGCCACTGAGCATTCGTGACGCACAGTAGGAATACCCTACGTGACCCACCGATAAACCACGGACATGCGAACGTGTTAATACAACATCAAGCAGACTAAATTATTGCGGAGTCCTCCACTACGGCGCCCCTAAAAGTCTCAGTCGCTTTGGGACGTTAAAAACGCACAACACACAATGCGATACACTCATGCGGCCAGTAGTGTTTTGGGTAACGTTACATATGTACCTAACATTTATGTTACTTTTAAACACAGGCAAGGCAGTGTAGTGCGCTGCCTTTTATGAGTTTCTCAAAAAAGTAACGCATAGCTCAGCGATCTTTCCAGATATCATCTGGCACAAACCCTCTCACAACCACTGTAAAATATGGAAGTTGCATTTTTTTCTTGGCTCATTGTGAATGCGCAAGCCCCCCCCCCCCCCCCCCCCCCCCTCGCTCTTCATTCTTCACGAACTTCCCAGAATGACACCTTTTCTGGCCAAGATCTGACCACTTTCCGGACTTCCTGTATAGTGTACCTGTTTCTGGCACTTCGTCATCGTCCGTTTCTGGCTTTCTTCCGTTGCTTAAAGCGCGCCGGCTTGCTACTCTGCCCGTTTAAACCACCCAACTTTAGCGACATTGCAGGAGGAATAAATGGGGCTTTTTAGGCTGAGTACGCTGTGATTGTTGAACCCTAATCACAATATCATGAAATTTTTCGCAGCTACGAATGAATGTTGATAGCATAGACAGATGTATGTTGTCAGAGAAAAAGACCTTATAATGATATTCTTGCATCTGTGCACTTGTCAGACGTTCTCAGCAGTGCAGCCCTCTATTGGTTCAAGCTGCTAAAAGGGTTAATGTTAGTCCACGTCACTGCATTGACTGAGACTAGGAGCTGTGGCGACATGAAGCCTTTTTTTTCTGATACAGAACCTAAAAATAAAGCGTGCGCGGAAATTCGCCACGTTCTTTCCTTTGTGCTTCGGCAACAAGCGCTGCACACGAATTTAATCCACACAGCTGAAAAAACTATCCCCACAGGAGCTCTGCAGTGGTGCGAAAAGAGGCAGAAAAGGAGAATACGGCGCCAACTTCCAACAACATTTTTTTTACCCTCGTGGTCAAGGGGTGTGAACAATTGAAATTGCAGCTCAGAGCCTGGCTTCGGCATTCTCATGAGAACAATTCATTGCCGTGTTCTCAACCTCGACATAAGGCCCGTAGAAGGGTATCTCATAGATTTGCAATTGTGCGCAGTTCGAGCAATGATTTGGAAGAGATGAGAAGGCGCTCCTTGCATTTGCAAAGCGAATATAACTCTCCTAGGATTTTTCTCTATGCCTGAAAAGCTTGTCGTTTCTTCTTATGAATGCACAATAAAGAGGAAATTCTTAAGATATTACTCTTTCCAACCGTGTGGTTGAAAAGTGCGATTAGGTAGTTACCTTGTCGTTGTACTCCATGCATGTGACAGTAAGGAGAACACATTTACTGGCGAATATCAGAGAGGGCGGCACAATTAAAATTTCATGCTGCCACATGCAGTAGGACGTTGTAGCTTTGCGCTTGCCGGTTGAAAAACAAATACATGTAATCATCGCCTGGCATTGTGTGCTGAAAAGAAACCAGATACACCAACCACAAAGTATACATGCTTCATCTGCCAGCTTTAGATCAGTTTTTGAAGCCAAAAGGCTCTGTTAAAGGCCAGAACATACGCTGCTTAACATGTGGTAATATAACGCATATGGAAATAGTTTCATCGCTACTGAATCTGGTAAATCGCCAGGAATAAATTTCGACAAATAATCGATAGTATAATTCCTCAACAGGAAGCTCCAACAGCCCTCACGCCAAGGTGTTAGTTTAGTGATGAAGTTTTAATTAGTAGTTCGGTAAACCGCAGTAAAGCAGTGCCGATGCAAGCTGCACATTCAGTGACTCATTTTAACAATGTATGCTTGGTGGAAACCGCAACTGAGAGAGGTTCGATTGGCCTCAAGAAAAACATTTGCCCTCCCCACACCGTCTTGCGACAAAACGGGCTGACAGTCACCAACAGCCATCAGTGGACGCAGTCGTAGTCGATATCATATTGCTGGCTCATCTGCCATGTTACGCTCTATCAAAATATTGCACTTTAATTAGTGCTTTGTAATAAACGTGTCGCTACTGAATGCACTCAAAGCGTTTACAAGCCTTCGTATTTTTTGTAACCACATATATTGCACTTACTCATGAATTACTCAAGTGAGCGACAAAACTGCGCTATTGTCCTCCTAAGGCTCCATAATTTATTATAATATATTGTATCTACATCACTAGCTTCTACGCATGCCCAGCACTTCTGTACGTACCACTAGCGCCATCTCTTGGCCGCCATGTAGCGAACATAGCGCTACTCAGTGGAGATATGTTAAACTTGTAACCTAGGCTGATGTGTGGTGCCTGAGCAGCAGTGTCATGTGTTTGGTTCCGTATACAGCTTAAAAAAGTTTTCCTGTTGTCGCGAACGAACGGGTGGGGCTGAACATTTGTTCAATGCCTCGGTAAGTGCCGCCTCTACCCCCTCCGTGTTGGGGACAGGGCCACGCCTCTCTCTCGCCGACCAGTGCTTCGTCACATACCGGTTGGAAGCAGGGACTGCATCATCGCTCACTCTTCGACTTCATTAGATTGGCATATCTGTTTTCATACATTTAACCATCTTTTTCATTTCACCATCAATATATGTCCCTTTTATGCCCTGAGCCAATAAATAGTGCTTAAAAAATGTTTCACTTCGTTTCGCACCAGGAACTACATACGCTATTTCCTCGTAGACAGAACGGCAACTATCAGAATGGGGGGACACACACAGGAGGGTATTCGACTCGGCAACAAGGCAACACCGCAGGTATTGTCGCCGACCTTTTTTAATATTCCCATGCTTGGCATCCCCGCTCAACTGAGTGAAATCCCTGGGCTAAATCACATATTGTACGCAGGTGACCTGACCCTGCGGATATGCAGCGGCAGTGATGGTGAAATTTAACAGACGCTTCAGCGAGAAATCGATGTTTAGAAAGATACTTTGAACTGATCGGGCTCTGGTGCTCGCCCGAGAAATCGTAAACGCTCTTTCTCGCGTCATCAAGCCAGCGTAGGCGTATAAAGCACGACGGACCGTATAACCCGGGAATCGCACCCAAGGTCAACGGTAACGCTAAACCAAAGGTGACAAGCATTAGAATTCTGGCATTATGAATTCAGGCCAACGGCAAGAACTCGGAAACACTTCAGAGGCTAGAGGCTAGGACCAGTCAAATATGTGAACTCCTGAAACGGATCGCAAGCAAACATGCGGGGATGAAAGTAGCTAACCTTCTTAGGCTATTATAATCTTTCATAATCAGCAGGTTTGTCAATGTGGCTAAAGAGCAGCGATGGCGTAGAGGTAGAGCATCCGCCTCGCGCTCAAGAGGGCCGGAGTTGGAATCCTGGTGCCGCGCAATTCTCCACCGGGTTTGAAAACAAACCGTGTGACGATGGAATAGCATAACCAGGCTCCAGGCCTGGGGTGCAGCCTGATCCCGATGACCAGAATCCACAACGCACTCCTTCACCAGAACAGGATTTGGCCACTCTGGTGTAGTACTTGGCCACAACCTAATACGAAAAAACCAATTAACCCTCGGCCCTCAGTCCCCAGCGGCTGCAGAGCATCGGACCACGGCAGCGGTCACACCTGTGACGCAGCGGAGGGTGCTAAGAATCTCTGGCTCCGGACAGGCCGCCATTAGAATCTGAACCTGGCACCTTTTAACCTTAGAAACCTATCTTGTGAGGCTAGCCTAGCAGTGCTGTTAGAGGAACTAGCGAGAATTAAGTCGGATGTCATAAGGCTTAGTGAAGTTCGGAGGACAGGTGAGGCATATACAGTTCTAAAGGACGGACGCATACTGCCCTATCGCGCATTAGCGGATAGACGGGAACTAGGTGTGGGATTCTCCTTATTCAGGATACAGCTGGCAACATAGAGGTGTGCTATAGTATTAAAATACAGAAAATCAAGATATCGCTGCAGAACAGATATTCAGCTTTAACTGGGAAGACGATCTTGATGTTCATACAATGAACGATAATCTGACAGCCATCATTACGGAGTGCGCAGTAGAAGTAGGCGGTAGGATGGTTCGATGGGATGCCGGCAAGCTATCTCAGGGACGAAAGATCTGATTAAGAAACGCTAAAGCATGAGGGGGTCTAACCCTGCCGACAAAATAGAACTAGCAGAGCTATCGAAGTTAATAAATAAGCGCAAGGTAGCCGAAATAAAGAAGTTTAATATGGAGAGAATCGAGCGTGCTCTAAACAACGGAGGTAGCCTAAAAGCGGTGAAGAGGAAACTAGGCATAGGTTAAAACCAGTTGTATGCTTTAAGAGGAAAGGCGGGCAATGTACTTAGCAATGTGGATAAGAAAGTTAAAGTAGCCGAAGAGTTCTTCACAATCTGTACAGTAGCCAATGTAATCAGAACTTCAATGAAAGAAACAGCAGCTCACAGCAATGCGTCATCCCGCAAATAACGAAAGAGGAAGTAAAGAAAGCCTTAGGAGCAATGCAAAAGAGAAAAGCAGCTGGTGAAGATCAGTTAACAGCAGATCTGTTGAAGAACGGGGGGGGGGGGGGCATCACTACAAGGGGGGTAGGGGGGGTTTAGAGCCGATAACTTCTAATTGCAACTTCTAGCACAAATTCTCTCGTAGAGGTCTAGTTCTTTCTTAAGTACGGTTCATAAGGCCAAATCTGTTAGCTGCAACGTAAAACCACGATTTGTTAGTACATCATGTCATGACCCGTTTAATGTGCTCACTCTGTCAAAAGTAACCGAGCAGCATCTATTTGCTTCTGTCCTATAACGGAGCCTTTACGGCACCCTAAAGAACGAAAGGCGTCAGAACGTAAGGACAAGGGTTCAGCTTACTTTACAGAGGTTCAGAGCTTAAGGGTTGTCAGAAGTGCTTCGCTACGCGGCTAAGAAACAAGCCACCTTTGCCCTTTGCCCGGTTACTTTTGGCAACGACGGTACATACAGGAAACGACTGCCTTTCATTCTATCCCGTCCTCTAGTGAGATAAAACTGTGGAAAAGTAATAAAAGTGGAGAGCATTCTGGTATTGAACCACCTTATAAAGTACGATGGCCTTTAAGTGGGCTGCGAATAGTCGTTTGTCATGAAACAGCATTTCACGAAGCGGTTTCTCATCTGAGGGACACACAAGTAGTCGATAAAAGTCGGAGGTGAAGGCAGGAGGCTCATTATTAGGTTATTTTACGTATGGAGCTTTCCGTAACGTATTTTGTTCCTCGCAACAGAAACGCACCCAAGTATCGTAGCATTAAAGGCTAAAAATGAGCTGACTGTACATGATACGAGAAAAAAAATGTTTAAAAAAAACACGCATTTGATATGATTCGGTTCTCATGTTCTACCATTTTTTAGCCAGAGATGTCCTCCAACTGCATACAGAGGCATTTAATATGTGAAATGGGCAATAAAAGCTAATGGCTGTACCTGAAAGTTATACAAGAAATGCAAACGTGTTTTCTTTTCTTTCCAGTTGGTGGGGCATCCGGCGCCTTCTTTTCTAGAAGAGCATGAACACCATACAACAACAAAAAATGAATCGAAGCAATGCAACCACATGTTGTTGTTGCTGTTTTTTTTTTGACAATAAAACGTTAGGTTAAATGAGATTGCCATCTACCGCGTCCCTATTGCGCACAAATGTGTACTGTTTTATGTCTGCGGTCCTACGCAGTAACACTGTCGAAAAGAGAAACGTACAAGAAGAATCTTGTGCAACAATTATGTTACCGCTGTGTGTAGAAGGCGGACAAAGTGTGCATACACCACAGTTGGTCACGAAAATTGTCTAGCATAGGTGAAGCATAAAATAACCGTGTCAGATTGAAATTCTAGAAGAATGCACTTTAATCATTTTAATTTAAACAGTCATTAATGATTGCTTCTGGATCCTTCAGGAGTGATGATAAATTAAGGTAGTATTATGTGAAGAATTCCTTCCTTAATTCTGAGGGCAGAAACAGGAGAAGAAAATGTTACCTACGTAGCATCGAACAATCGCAGAAATATTCGAAGCCACCGCCCGACTTGACCACTTCAGCGCTTCTGTCATCGTCAGTTTACACTCCGACCGCGACAGTGGCCAGGAGTCGTATTTATTAATAATTAATTTAAATTCCCGTGCTATATGGCTCTTCGTCGATCGAGAGGAAACATCAACAGATGGGGAAGCAAACGTCCAATCACAGACACAGCAGGTCTGGTTGCCTGGCTACCTCGGCCGCCCTCCCGCCGCCGCATACAGCCCGGCTGAGGACACGCACCATGATGCAGTAAATCAGCGCGCAGCCGAAGCCCAGTTTGTTTGCCAAGACTGTAAAGGCGCCTGTAAAGCACACCAGCAGTGTGAAAGGCGCCTCCTGATGCGTCATTCGACGGAGCAGGCGCCGATCCGCCAATGCGACGTGTAGGCAGGACGCGTTTAGTGCCATATCCTGCGTGTTTATGCCGACACCTGCGTCGTGTCTTCACATGCATCCTACGAGAGGAATGCCAGAGGATGAAATGAATGGAAATTAAAATGGGTTGTCAGAAAATACGACCTCAGAACAATGAGCAAGGCTTTCCAGGCTTTTGGTGGCAATATGGTGCGGTTGTCGGTTTCTGTGTACTTCGCAAATTGTTTAACGAGAAATACCTTATTACTCCCGAAACTTTCATGCAATCTAGTAGTGATTGCTAGAGATCACTTTTCTTAGGGTACATTTCTAATCCGAGAATAAACGTAAAATGTGTCGCTATGGGGGAGCAACTGCCAGCCGATATAACGCCAGGCTGACTCCACCTGTAGCCGACCACCTCAGGCTCCAGCAACACCAGTGGTGCTGTAACATTTGACCTTACCAACAGAGCTGCTAGGGTGTTTGCCGCGTAAGTTTCATACGTCGAGAGCTCATCAATAGGTACAATACTCCTCAATATTTATTTATTTAGCCCCCATGCAAAGACTATGCATGGTGCGTCATGTGCAACTACGGCGAGGGGCGCGCGTGCTTTATTTAGTTAATCAGTGACAAAGAGAGCTACCGTCTTGAGAGTTAGACAGTCTTGCTGCACAAAATTATCTTAGATAGAAAAAGGCAATAAAATGGAGAACTCAGATACTCATACCAAACTTCTGAACTTGCTACACAGATAACCGTTGTTGGACGACTCAATAAGTGATTTCAATATGTAACCTGTGGCGAGCAGTGTGAATGTAACTTTACTGAAGTGCTGTGGACCAGAATTGTGTGGAATGTAGTTTTATGGTTGCAGCAGTTTTCTTTTTTTTTTCAAGGAGCACATTTATTGACGCAATTTTGATTGTGTTGTGAACTTATTCGGCATTCGCGCTCAATTATAAGCAGGTTAACTTCGCCATTTTAGTGAGTAGTTACGAGATCGATTAATTAAATTAAAAGACTCTTCACTTACAGGAAGTGCTTGTCTGCAGAAGAGCTGGTAAAACGGCAGTGCGAGCCCTGATAGACTGCGCACAGGTCAGGCGCTATGCGCTGACGGTGCGGAAGCCGCCCCTGCCCATTTGCATGATTGCAATATTTTTAATGCGATATGAGAAAAACATGGCATGGTAAGGTACAAGAAAACAAAACGTGGTTAGCAAAAAATTCACTGATTGGTCGAGACAGTGTGACGTCACGGGGTCACCGTACATGGTGGTCCCGTGACAGGGCCTAGTTGGCAAGTGCGCTGGTAGGTGGCAGTTGGCAGCTGACATGGCCAAGCATTGAATCTTTAATGTGAAGGCGCGCTGTACTTAAACACAAGAACTTACAACACAGAACAAGAAAACGAGACAGGCAACGTGGCGAGACGTTACCTGTCTAGTCTTTTTGTTCTTTGTTGTAAGTTCTTGTGTTTAAGTACAGCGTGCCAGCACCTTAAAGATGAAAAACCAACTAGCCACCATTGCAGCATTGCTTAAGCATTGATTGGTATACAGGGTGTGTGAGGTCATGCATCCACGTGTCATGGCCTAGTTGGTAGGTGCGATGGTGGGCTCAGCGGCATTGGGCAGCTGCGCTTTTTTGCTGCATACTTGCCTGGACAGTTCTGCGTATCAGGTTGCAATGGAGCCAGAATTGACGCCGCGTGGCCCTTCCGTAGGAGAATAGCCCCGCAAGCGGAGAGGGCGACCACGAAGCAAGCCATGTCGCAGGATAGGGAGCATCAGTGACTCCACAGGCGCTGCGTAAGCGGCCAGCAGCTATCACAGAGGAAGGAGACCGAGCGCACTTCAGAAAATAAAAGGACACTAAAGGCAGAGATAAAACTAAGCAAGACGCATAGATTATTCCTAGCGAACAGTACCGACGTTTATTGTACGAGGGAAGGTGGCTGCTTTGCTGAGAAAACCGCGAACGAAAGTCCCGAAATCCTTCCAAAATCCGAGTACCTACGAAAAATGAGCCGCTGTGGGACGTCTCTGCATTCCGATTAATCAGAGGCGTCGCTTTCAAACACCGGAAACTTGGCCTGAAAGCGGCAACCGAAAGTCAACGCACCAGCGGTGACGCCGGTATACCGTGCAAGTTCAGGCCGCCTCCGGTTTCGTACTACTTCGAAAGGCGATCCTTGTGCTTGGGTTATTGTTACTGGATGACGCAATAATGTATACATTCAAGCGAAAGGTGCTGCAGCAGGGCAAATTAGTAATGCACTGATTGTATCGTTTACAGCGTGCATACGGCGGCGAGCGCTGGGTAGCCAAGCTTAAAGCTTACGCCAAACACTACAAATTATTGGCAGTGTTTTGTAAAAATGAAAAGTGCAAAGGCAGCGATGTGAGAACACGTAATAATAAAGAGACCGCAGGAAAATCCTGATTCATTACGAAACCACATATTAAGGCTAACCACAACAAAGAAAATGAGGCACGGGCGGAAGCGATATATATTGGGGGGAGGAATCATAGATCAATCTCATTTCCGTGGTCTAGCCGCTCGTCTAAAGACAACCCTGGGTGGATCTCCCACGTGACACGTTGTCAAAGTACCAGGACTCCACCACACGGTGTGATCACTCTCTGCGAGCCACAAGAAGGCGATGCCACTCAGGGATTACAGTAAATGAAGTTGCCCAAGTGAATTATTCGATACCTGCCAATTAGTCACCACTTTCACGTGCAACGTAATTTCTGCAAGTTGTACCGTTGACATAAGGACACAGCACGGTGAGAGTGGCGAATACGCAAGAAAACCGCAAGCCTCTCGTTTTAAATGCTGCTCCAGTTTATCCTGCTTGAAGAATGCGTGCTGACCAAATTAAGCACAAGCCACCATTGCGAAAATGAGCATTGCTTTTCTGTTGACATAATGTGGACATTTCATAGACGTTACACCTATTCAACAAAAAAAATGTTAACTGTGGTCAGCACAATGTAACGAATGATAACTGAACTTCGGTGAAACTTTATTTGTTCACTAATTTCTGCACAATTTATATTGAATCGTTCCTAATGGCATCCAACGCACGTAATTATAACTTAAGTTAGGCCTAATCTGCATCGCCCAATGTAACCAAAGGCTTTCTGTTTAGTAACCACAAGGCCCCTTTTAAGACATTGGTAATCCGCTCGAACATTCCCTTTCATGTGAGAAAACAGCGCCATTGCTAGACTGTACTATCAGGCCAACGTTTTGTGCAGAATTCATATGTGTAGTGATGCACTTTTTGTGTTGGAGGAATTAATGTCTTCATTTAACTGAACATCGCATGTGAACGTGACTTATTGCACAGTGCACATATTAAATAAATAGCCACAATAATGATTGAGAAAACTTTGCTGACTGGCAGTTCATCACCTTCACCCATCGGGGCACGCCACATGGAAGAGTATTGTTACCAGCAGGGTTTTATTGAGTCTAGAACGGGCGACACAAGTCAGCTGAGTCTGCTTGCCGAGTTTGAGCTCGAAACGCCTCTGCATTTTTCTCTCCTATCTTCTGCGAGATCAGCATAACCACTTCATGGGCGTCACACTTCTCCTGATGCCACCGAAGCACGCAGGACGAGTTCAAAAGCGCCGCGCGAATGGTATGGATTAAAACGGACAGAATGAGTCAGTTCAGTTCCCGAAGAACGGCAGCCGCTGGCCATGCAATAACTTAGCTGTCTAATTTAGGCTGTGATGATGTAGGGCCCATCACAGTGGCACAGCAGCTTTTGAGCGAACCTCATTTTCTGATAGACCACCACAACAAGGCCGGAAGTGACGGCAGGTCCGTGCGAGTCGTAGTATGCTTTAGATCGATATTGGGCGGCTAGAATGCTAAGATAGTGGTTTTCTTCGGCGAGACATAAAATCTTGACTACGGATGGATCTTCAGAAGATACACTTGTAGTATAGTGTCTAAGTTGTAGCGTAGGGAGACAGGGTAGATTACGAAGAGTGGGCTCACGCCAGTAGTCTCCAGGCGCGCGGTATTGAAAGCCTAAGTGATTAGCTTCAGGACGCTATCCGAGTACTCGTCCTTCGAGTCAATGTACATTGTCAGCATCTTGGTGGTCATTCGGTTCGTGCCCTCAGACTGATCTTTTAAGAATTGTAAGGCGCGCCATGGCGAAAGTGTGAAGCGCAGGTACGGAGAAGTCGCTCCACGACGTTAGCGATGAAGTGTCGAACACGGTCGCTAGTGATAACTCGTCGAGGAAAATGATGGAGAAGAGCATAAAAGACGACCCATTGTTGGCGGCAGCCGAAAGTAGGACTTCCTTTTCACAATACCGAGTAAAGTAGTCACCGCAAATCATGATCCAGCTGTTGCCGTTATAGGATTTCGGCAATGGGCAGAGGATATCTTCACCCGCTTGTTCATACGGTGCTCCAGGTAATCTCTCCGGGTGAATATGGCCAGAAGCAACGCTTGTAGGTCGCTCATATTGTTGACAATGAGGGCAGCTGGCAGGCTACTTCTCAGTCTAGGGCCGCATTTTCAGCCAGTAGAAGCGGGCCCTGTGACGGTGGATCGTTCGCGGCAACTGTAGTTGTCCACATCAGGGCAGTGGTGCATTGTTTGTAAGACGGAGGTGTATAGGACTTTCGGAGAAGCCATGAGTAAGCAATGGCCAGTAGAATGATAGTCCTTCTACAACAGGCCGTCAAGCACACATAAGTGGTTTACACCCTAGGGATTTTGAGCTGCCGCAAGGAGAGACCTTAATCAAAGGTACAATTGTTCATTTGTTACGCCTTAGATGTGGTGATGTCGGGAAAAGCCGGCGACACTGACGGGACGCAGTGGTGGAAAATGTTGAGGTAACACTCCGTCTCCGGAGAGGGCAGGTGTTAAAGGCAGTAGGCGTCAGCGCGCCGTCGACCACTCTTGTAGGTAACGCTGCAGTCATGCTCTTCTAGGCTGAAAGCCCACCGTGCAAGGTGCCTGCTCGGGTCACGGAGGTTAACGAGCCAGTGTAGGGCATAGTGGTCGTTGACTACGTTAGACGGGCGTCCGTAGGGATAGGAACGCAAACGCTCTGGGGCGAAGATTAATGCGAGGCATTCCTGCTTTGTGACCGTACAATTACGCTCCGGCTTATGGAAGGAGCAACGGACGTACACAACAAAGCGCTCTTTGTTTTCACAGCGCTCCGCTGGACTAGAACAGCTCAGATTCCAAGACTACTTGAGGCGGTATGAATCTCTGTGGGGACGATGGATCACAGTGGTGAAATACAGGGTGTGACTTGAGCAGGAATTTCAATTGGCGAAAGGCGGAGTCACCCTGAGGGCTCCGCTGGAAACCCACATCTTTTTGAAGGAGCCTGTCAGAATGTAAACGTTATCCGCAAGGCGATGAATAAAGCAGAGATAGCATCAGCATAAATCCGAGAAACTCTGGTAGTTTGAACGGCTTGAAATCTGCATTCTTGGCGGCATCAGGTGTTACGTCGACCTCGTCAACAAAGTTTCGAAGGAGCGCTTGACGCGCCCTAAAGCGGCCGCTTATTTCTTATTGTGGATTTTGCGCAACGCTGGTCTTGTGCTCTCTGCACATCTTTCTGAGAAATGACAACAATGTCTAGGTAGCATGCACAGGCATATCTCCGATTTCAAGCCGCGGAGTAGTGTCCATAAATCTCCCCATGGAGGCGGGCGCATTGCAAAGGCCGAAGGGCATCACATTGAATTCACAAAATTCGTGAGGTGTAATTGACGCAGTTATCTCGTTGTCCGCGGTATGCATGGAAATTTGCAAATACCCAGATTGTAAGTGAAAAGAAGAAAAGTGGGAGGCCAAAAAAAGCTGGTTGATAGTGTTGTCGACGCGTGGTTAGGAATATAATTCTTTTCTATCGGCCTCATTCTTACGTCGGCAATAAATTAACACAAACGCCTCAAACCTTCCTTCTTTGAGACAAGGATTAGTGGAACAGCCCAAGGACTCGAGACTTTAGAATAACACATTTGCTTAACATCTCCTTAACTTGTTCCTTTGTCACTTAGCATTAACACAGTGACATTTGATAGGGCTTTTCTCGGATCGAATGGGAGCTGGCAGCGTCAACCCCGTGAAGCGTCCGAAATGAGGGAATGTAAAGTGGTTCTCCCGTTTGAGAAAAGTCAAACACGAAGGAGTGCCGCACGAGGATGGCCAACAGAGCACAGTGCTTATGTGAGGAGATCGAGTTATCAATCGCATGAAGTAATTACGATTCCTCGGGGGAACTGTGCACTATCGTGTTGAAGGCGACGGTGACAAAGGTAACGGATACTGGCGACTCGGGCTGTATGACGCAAGTTTCAAGCCTCGAGGCAGAAGTGTGGATTCTGTTGAGCAATTCATTGTAAAATGTTAAGTGGGACCTTTGGTGGCATAAACTATGGAATGAGAAATCAGGACATTATTCTTCATGCAGGTCAAATGAATCAGTTCCACAGTCTTATCAAACGTCCGATAGAAGTCGCGTGTCTATCAGACGAGCACCGCCATTTCAGCGCTGTATACTGCACCACCCGGAGAAACTGACGCTGCACTCAAAAAGAAGGCAATTTTTTTACCGACCACACCCCATGACAGGACATTTTTGTTCCCTCGAAACACAACTTTAGGTCTGAGGAGACACTTAAAAGCAGCACTCATGACGGAAAGAGTCACTCAGGTATCAACTAAAGTCACGACAGGTACATCATCAAACAGCACGTGGACTTTTTCCTTAGCATAACTAGGTCAGCACAGGCAATGGCGTCACAAGCGTGAATGCTGGTAAAAGGGTCATGAGGCAGTAAGCTGTCAAAGTGTAGCAACGGGTCGCGGCCAAAGAGCAGGTAAAAGGGGGAGCGTCCAGTGATATCGTAGCGTGAGGAATTGTAGGCGGACGTCACGAAAAGCAAACTGACGTCCCAGTCGCGATGGTGGTCAGAGGCATACATAAACAGCATGTCCATAAGGGTGCACTTAAGGCGTTCAGCAAGGTCGTTTGTTTGGTGATGGTAGACCGCCGTGAACTTGTAATGGGTGGAGCATGAGTGTGGAAGGTTGTATACCACTTTAGAAAGGAAGTAGTGGTCTCGATCCGTAAGCACATGCCGAGACGCGCCATGAAGCAGAACGACGTCACGGAGAAGGAAGTCGGTGACATCGGAGGCACAGCTGGTCGAGATAGCGGGCGTGATAGCGTACCGGGTAGTGTAATCGGTCGCAACGGCAATGCAATTGTTTTCTGAAGTTGATGTCGGAAAAGACCCAAGCAGATCGAGACCCACACAGAAAAAGGGGACAGTCGGAATGTTGATGGGCTGAAGATGGCCACCAGGGGGAAGCGGGGGCGTTTTCCGGCGCTGACATTGATCGGAAGGAGCCACGCAGCCGTGCACAGAGCGGTAAAGGCCAGGCCAGAAGAACCGCCTTCGCACGCTGTCGTACTTGCGGAACACGCCGAGGTACCCTGCGGTAGGAGCATCATGAAATTAGGCACGTGGAGCGAAGATGGGTCGGGACGAGAAGCAAGAGGTCGGTGCCATGTAGGTGCATATTGCATCTGTACAGAGTATCGTGGTGCAGCACGAACAGGTTCAGAGCCGGATCGGAAGGGGCGCTGCAGAGGCGGTCGATTTTAGGGCGTCAGTATCGTCAGTATCGCGGTTGTGCTAGGGAAATCTCAGTTTTCAGTATTGAATTGACGGGCTTGAAGTGTTTTACCCCTGTTAAAAAAGAAGCACATAGTATTCAATCTTATGCAAATTATAACACACAAATGCGAGGGTTAGTACAGAAAGCTTGCAAGGGATGAGATTATTTTGAAGTGCACTCAATCTAATTGCTTGCAAAAACTTCCAGGCTCTCACCTACATGCCCAGATTGCAGCAGAACATAATTTAACCATATGGCCGTGTAACCTGTTTTGACATCGGTAATCGCAAAATTAGGAAGTGACTGCAACCGCTGCGTCGTCTCATGGAAACGCTGCAAAGCCGGTCTTGAGTTCATTGGCCCGGGAACTTACAATAAAGTACTTACTTACATTACACATTACAGTAGGCGTAACATGACGCTACCCATCTCCTGTTTTCTAGGCGGTTTTGCTTTAATCCTTCAGGCTTCCGCTGAAATGCTCCGACATTTTATTTGCTTTCGCTTGTGCTAGTATGTGGAAAACGTGGCTATATACCGCACTGACAGCAATTTCTATTATACAGTCTGTGCACGGGCTATATCTGTTAAATCGTTATAATTGTGCTCTTTGTGCGCTATCTACTGCTCTGAACTATGCCTCATTTATATGTTGAAAATTTGCGCGATGTTATATTATATTCACCATGATTCACAATATCGCAGTGCTTCTTTAGCGATGCAACTTTCCCTATGCTTGCTTTGCTCCACACATCTGATTGATTTAAGATTGCCTGCAGGCACTGATGGCATCTTTGTCGCAAATAAGGTGTCCGCCTGATTGTTTTTAAAAGAAAAATACTGCACACCACCGACCATAAGGTCTCACCCTCATAATTCATGTAAAGCTGGGAGCTTTGTTTCGAATATATATATATATATATATATATATATATATATATATATATATATATATATATATATATATATATATATTATATATATATATATATATATATATATATATATATATATATATATATATATATATATATATATATATATAGGAAGGCAGTGAAGTATACGTGTATAGAAAAAAACAATCGCTATGCGTACTAAAAGAAGAGAGTTCGCCACTGCGGTTTTTTTTTATCGGTCTAACGCAGTTAACGTCTTCCCAGATGTACGCTCTGCAAACTGTGTACCGAATGGGGACATTATAGTAAACTTTTCATTTTTTTGGCATAATTCAGCCCTGTGGACTGGCAAAACATGCTGACAGTAGTAGATGATTTACAGTCCAAATTTTCCTAGCATACCATTTAATGCCACCTAAATAGACATTATCCTCCGTTGAGCATATTTACGTTGCAAACTTTTGTTCTATAAACCTCACCTGTCTCGCCGACTGCCTGCAGAGGTTTCGTGAGGAGCCAGGCAGAGAACGCATTAAAAATGTTTAGTACCTAAGTACTCACGTAAATTCTCTTAACACTAGGGCGTCATGAAGCAAGGTACGTAAGCTTCAGCCAATAGCGAAAGTGAGCCTGGCCTGGAATCGCCACCCTGCTCGATGTAGTCGGCTTTCACGTATTCATGTCATTCCTATTTATCGTAACGACCGTCCATACTCGGAGCCTAGCAAAATCATGGCAGTGTTTTGTTACCGCACAACGTCACACAAGCGTCAGTATGTGCTGATGAGAAAGTGCATTTGAAATTCTCTTGCTTCAGTCTACGGCATTCACCTTCTCTTAAACAAACAGTCATCACAAAAGTGAATCGGTGCAGTACATGGGACTAGCTAAATTGGAATTTTGGACTTGGTGGCAGTGTGGCCATTTTGAAAACAGTGGTCGCTTCACCCATACATGTTTTACATTTAGCTCACCACTTTAAATAGCTAATTTGCAGCCGGTCACAGAAGCGGCGAAAGTGCGTTATCTACGTTCTATCCGATACGCGTGAATTTTTAGCTCTATTTCCAATTCTGAAAACCAGCAAGTAAGGAGAAAAGCGTAACTGACTTTCATACATTACTATTGCCCCTGTTTTTCATCACAACTTCTTTCAGAAAAACATATAAAGAAGACGGAACTCTTGTCCATACAAGAGTGAGGATTCCACTTCGCGGCCATCTGCGGCTTTGGCTTTGTCCGCGCTCCACCTAGCGAGCAGTACTTTTCCTAGTGTTTCGTGCAGGAAAATACAGGTGGCAGCACCATTCTTTCGCAAGGTACGTAGGCTCTCAGAGGACAATGGCCACTTACGATTGTGCAGGCGAGCTAACGGCTGCTTTTCAGGCATGCAGTCGGCAAGTGACGAACCCACTGCAGACGTTTATAAATTGGTTAGCGTCATATTACACAATTGTAAAATGTGAAATTTCTTCATTCAAAATCAGGCACTGCGCGCACAAAATCTAAATTATTTGAGCTCTTTTTTGCGCAAGAAATATGAACCGCAACAATCAAAACGTCTAAGAAAACAAGCGTTTCGCGCATTTTTAGACTGCCGAACAAAGAAACCACGGATGTGCGTTGTGGTGCGGAAGAGAATTTCTTTTTGTCTACGCATAAATACAGGCCAAAAATATCTTGCGAACACTGACCTCAATGTTTGCGGTGACGATCTTTCGCAGTATGGCTGAGTCAACCACATGAAATTTTGGCGTTAGAAAGTGCTACCCTTTCATTACTATCGCGTTTTCTTCTCACAACTGCCTTACAGGACAACATATTGGCTTCCATTGCAGACATGAAAGCGATTTCTTAAGTCTAAAAAGAACCTTTTTTCACAAAGCACACACTAAGGCTTTTCTTAGTGTTTTATGTCACTTCTGAATAAAAGCAAAATGTTTAACCTATTGCCTGAGTTTTGGTTGTATGGGAAAAAATGGCGCAGAACGTGCTTTCCGGGGCCCTGTTATGAAAGAATATAACAGAAGATTGGCAGCTGCTACGCTATACGTATAAAACTACTATTAGCGACGGGACTGAAAGCAGATAATCTGGGTTGTGATGGCCTGCAATATAGATCCTTGTGACCATATGCTCCTTGCGCACTCTTGCACCCAGATGATGCACAGATACCTCCCGAATACTCCGGCGTCCACTTGTCGGGTATTATCTGGACTGAGAACAGTTGGGGACAAGAGATAATGGAGAATACTTAATTTGTGATTCGTTGTTAATATTGCCTTGCTGAGTCACTCAGGAGGTGAACCGCAAAGCATGATAAATGATGGTCACATGTTTACCGCAAACCCCGAAGCTGGAGTAGATTTGTAATAAGGGAGCAATTACCCATTGGCATCCACCAAAGCGCAGCCATACGGCTACAAAGGAAAGCTATACAGCTTTCTCAGAAACTTCGTAGTTAAAGAAAAATTCGCCCTGTCCAGGGGCTTGAACCCGGGACCACCGCTTCAGCGGAGCAGTCGCTCTAACCACTAAGCTAACCGGGACGGCAAGCTTACGTTAGGGCGAGAGCGAATTGATCAATAACTCGAAGAACTGGAGAGAATAGTGTTGGTGAAATGTTTAGGGAAAACCCCCAAGGTGGATCAATGAGATAGATCGATGACAGGCAGAACAAAACGGCCGGTCTCAAAATTAACATGCAGAAAACCAAAGTAATGTTCAACAGTCCAGCAGGGGAACAGCCGTTCACAATTGGCAGCGAGGTGCTTGAAGTGGTAAAGGATTGTGTCTACTCAGGACAGGTAGTGACAGCTGATCCGGATCATGAGAGGGAAATAGCTAGAAGGATAAGAATGGGGTGGAGCGCATGTGGCAGGTTCTCTCAGATCATGAATGGCAGTTTACCAATATCCCTCAAGAGAAAAATGTACAACAGCTGGGACTTACCGGTGCTCACCTACGGGGCAGAGACGTGGAGGCTAACGAAAAGGGTTCAGCTCAAGTTAAGTACAACGCAGCGAGCCATGGAAAGAAAAATTATAGGTGTAACGCTAAAGACCGGAAGCGGGCAAAGTGCATTAGGGAACAAACGTCGGTTAACGACATTGTAGTCGAAAACAAGAGAAAGAAATGGGCTTGCGCAGGGCTTGTAAAGCGAAGTCCATGGTGCTTAAGGGTAACGGTGGTGCTTAAGGGTAACGGAATGGGTTCCTCTTGAAGGCAAGCGTAGCAGGTGGCGGCAGAAAGTTAGGTTGGCGGATGAGATCAAGAAGTTGGTTGGGATACGTTGGCTGCAGCTGGCAAATGACACAGTTAATTAGAGAGACATGGGAGAGGCCTTTGCCCTGCAGTGGGCGTAGACTGGCTGATGAGGATGATGATGATGTGCTTTGAGAATAGTCGTTAAAATGAGTTCATTTCGCATTTGTACTTTATTTTGGTTAAAAAAAACGGTTATACATCATGAACATGATTATAAGGGGAACATGCTGCCAAGGTAGAGGAAAAAAGGCGCTTCAAATAAGCCGAAGTAGGTGCCGCCTTCTGGCGAGAAAGACTGCGCTCTCAATGCTTTAGAAAAGCCGTTAAAAATGAGTACGGTAATTACACTGTACATTGCATGATGACATGCAGAAAACAATGTAGTAAACCAATGTGATCAGGGCCTATATATAATCTAAAATCATAAAAGCTACAGAATACAAGAAAATTTCTCTCCAAACAAACATTACATTGCATGATGGCATGATTGTGGGCATTGCATCAATGCAAATATTCCTTTTGAGAAGACATTTGAGAGGAACAAGAATATGTTCGCTTGTCCGTGTGTCACCAGATATGTGGCGCTGTAAATAATAAAGGAGTCTTATCGTAGCATTGCAATTCATCAGAAGCCTCCGTATAGAGTGCACAATTTGTCGTAGAAGCTGAGTATCAGAAAGAACCGGTTTCAGTTTCTCGTTCGTAACTACTAAGGGGATAAACAACGTGCGCTACTAGTAAGAGACGATAGTTTTCTGCCCCGCGAACACCTTCGCTTCTACACGTGGTATCCTGCGCAAACTTCTGTGGACAAATGCAATGCTTTCTCTCTACCAGAGAGGTCTATCAATGTTTGCAAGTGTCGCCTGGCTGTGCATTCAAAAATATAGCGTTGTTATTTTGATTCTTGCAGCGAGGGCGAAACGAAATAGCACCTCGGAAGAAAGGTAACAGCAGAAGATAGCAAGCAGATAAAACATCTGGGTTCTAGTCGGCGTTTTCCTTGCGCTCAAGGAGCTTATCCTCTTGGAGCTTGTGACACCACAATTCACTTGTTTTCAGGCAGAGGGTTGCATCCGGCTTCGAAGACTGCGGCTCATTGTTCGTGTTTATCCACAACGAAACAGGCTGAAAATTGAAGAGGTGTTTTTACTTCGCGAGAACTGTTCTTCGCAAGTGTTTTTTTTTTTGCAATAAAGGGTTTCAGAGAAGATCGGAAAATGAATAAAGAATAGAAGACACGTATGCAGCGTATGCCGACGAAGGACTACTGGTCACCGCCGCCTGGAAGAAGCAAGGTTTTAATCGTACGCTGAAACGAACACGAGTGGAAAACATGGACCGAGCGAAGACATTTATTAAAATTTACACGAAAATGAATTTCAATCACGAGGAAAAACGAACATTCCGTGCGTACAGTCCTTAGAAAAATTTATAAATAATTTGCATCTTTCCGTCCCACGTGTCCTGAAAATATTACACAAGCTCTCACCTACATTGCATCCTCGCAGAATGAATGTATTTTAAAACCAAGAAACAAGAAAGCCAAGCCAGCATGGAGGGAAGATGTTGACATCATGTGCTCATCTGGCTTCACCGTTGTACCTTTATCGCACATGTCTCTTTAAGCGGACCACATCCTCATGTGGTTTCAGCGCTATCGTTACAAATGGCAGGGAAATACAATTGTGTGTTATGAGTTAGCGACTCTTTCCTTCCGTTTAAATACAGGTGTTCGTTGACCGGTTGTTCAAGTCATTTTTTTTAGTGCACAGTAACTGTTCTAACTCACACTTGCATTACATTTACCAAAAACTCCTTAATCCATCTTATGCAAAAAAAAATTTGGCACCGCACTCAACTCACATATACTATATGCATCAAGGCTTCCTTGCAGTGATATCTTTCATTATCTTTTGATGAGTTCAAGTGTAGCAGTTAGGCAAACAATTCAAGTGAAATCCCAGACAACATGAGCGCTGGATGGTTTGGCGCCACTCTTGCTCCGGCCCGCCCACTTTTTGGACATTTTTGGTTCTAATTAATTAATTACCCCACATGCACCTCATGGTTCCCCTGCGAGAGTTTTTGATGCTCTATCAAATGTAACCTACCCATTTCTTATAACTCAATTCGTTCGAACGTTATCGTGATGACAAGCTCGTGATGACACGAAACCGCAAACATAGCCATACACTGTATCTCCAATCTTAGTATGCTTTGCTTGGGGATACATGAAATTTAAGTGGCCTGAAAAAGAAATCATCTAGAAAGGGAAAAAGGCTTAATAAAAGCATGGCAGAGCATAATTAATGCAGACATATAGAATGAATACTATGGGAATTAAAGAGTGACTGAAAAATATTACATCCAGAAAGTTTTCACAACGCGTAATGGTTAAATCAAGGCTTAGAATTTGGATGAACAGGAGTTCACCACGACAACGTAGGAAGAGTACTGTTCACTGCACATTAATTCAAACTCTCCAAGATATTGGCACTGCAGAGATCAGCTGCCTTCACAAGGATCAAGCGGAACCAATGATAATAGTATATTATAAGGTTACGAGTGAATTTTTACATATTGACAGCTTCGTGTTTGTTCATGACATTGCACGTGCCATGAAACAGTTAAGTCGTTTCTATCTGGCACTGAATGTCGCATGAAAGAGACACAGTTAGGCCACGAAAAGCGATAAAAAATGATATTACTGATGTGTCTCACCCTCACATCACATCTGAATGGAAAACCATACATGTGTTAGCAAATGAAAGAGGCTGGTTTGCCGGTCTCGTCTTAAAAAGTGTTCGCTATATTTCCTCAATAACAACCTCTTCCGGAATGAGTTTTGCTATGTAAATAAAAGTAGAGACTGGAAAAGTCCTTCGCCAACATCGCCGAGTAAAATGCTTTCGATTTTTCCTGCTAAATGGCGCCACAATATTTTGCATATGTTGTTTCAGGGGATAAGCGGGGATCAGTAAAGCTGTCCAGAAGGAGTTTGCAGTCATTGCTTTGAACGCAGAAATGCATGCGAGCGGCTACGCTGTGCTAAAACGTCAGCTACGGTCTGGTGGACGGGGCCAGTCTAGTTTCTGGCAAAACACGTCTGTCGGTTTGTTGTCGATGTCTTGCTCAGTATGTCAGGTTTTGAACCATTGGCCTCCATAAAAAGTAGTGGATCCAGTGAGAAAAACATTCCCCGCAAAAATATTCTACCGTGCTTCCAGAGAAACCACTGCTGAGTCAGCCACCTTGCACACTAAGCTTACATTTGCTTTATAAAAGCTCCCATTTAAGAGGGAGTTTTTTAATGTGCTTGTTCCGGCGGACTCGTTGTTATTGTGTATAGTAGCTTCGGAATGGAGCTTTAATTGTATTATTATATTTCTCGCTACTCCCACCCGCAGCGCCGCGGGCGCTAGAGGTGAAGTTAACACGCTGGGCGGCCAGAGAACTTCAGGGTGCAATCATACTACAGCTTCTTTGGGATTACTACAAATTCTAACTGTAGGAGGTGTTTCACTTACTTTCGAACGGACCATGCAGTCTGACACAGTATCAGTGAGAAAGAAATCATCTTCTTGAACTTTTGCCTCTGCACAAATTTGTTACACTATAGAATTTCGACTTTTGCAAATGCAGCTCTCCAAAAACCTCAAGGTGGAAGTTTTGGTACTAAGGGATTCCTGAATAAATGCTACGCACCGGATGTTGTTTGTACTCGCTTATTAATTTGTGCAACCGAGGTACTTCTCAACATATATTCAGCATAACTGGGCCTCCGTGGTGATTAAGTGGCTTTGGCGTTCGGCTACTAATCACAAGCAAGGTTGCGGATTGAATCCCGGCACGCCGGCCACATTTTGGTGCAGGCAAAATAAATAAAAATACCTTTTTGACGTGAATTTAGACGAACGTTAAACACCACAGCTGATATGAATTAATCCGCAATGTTTCACCATGGCAATCCTGTTAGCGAATATTTCTCTTCGTGACGTTAAACGCCCATAATCCGCAGATTTCAATTTTCTGCAGCAAGGAGACTACGGTTCTTCATGTGCTTGAAGCACAAGTGCTTGCTAGCAAAGAAGTCAGTTCTAAAATTGACACTAATGATTACAGAAAAGCATAAACGCCATTTTTATGCAGACAACGCACTTCACGTCGCCTGCGCTGCTGCGACCACTTCGTACTCTGATGCTGCACGACACAGATATGACTTGTCTCAACAGTTCCCCTTACAAAGGAAGCGAGAAGGTAATATTCGGATTACACTATATGATAAAAATTGCGTCCATAAACTAGTTATCCTACAAAAATTATTTTGTCCAGATTTGTTGCCTATGGTACTGTCACGTTTGCCCCAAAAATCATGACTCGCGACACATGTCCATGGCCAGTCAACTTTCACCTCCTTTCTCTCTGCTCAGAAATTTGTTTATTGCTAGGAAAGATTTTCTGAAACGAAATGTGAGCTGGTATGAACTCAGGAACATACTTTTATACTTGTTTTTAGTATGACCGTTAATGTACAGGTTCCGGAAGCTCAACGAGTAGGTGAGATGCAGCTGTAAACTTAGATATACCTAGCAGCAGCTAGTCGCTCTGCGCTGCAGTTACGTTGCTGAGAACCAGCACAGAGCTGTAGAGACGGCAATTGCGTGAGGCAATAGAATTATAACTACTGAAAGGCGAAACCCAAGAATGGTCTAACCAACAGAGCAGAAGTAGCAAAAAGAAACCGGTGAACACGCCACAGAGCTTAGCAACAACCAGTGCTTTGATCGTGTACTGGAACACCCCCTTCTAGAAAACCGCTTCGGCCTACGCAGTTTCTACAAGAACAGTGCCGCTGCCTTTCGGACACCTGAAAACAGCGCCGGAAGCCTTTGTGCATTGTGCGTAAGTCGATGTCGAGAAGCAGGGTAAGACACGAAAGGTATTGTTTATCATGTGCGCAAATTTATTCACATATATTCTTTTTAACACTGGTGCAAAGAAGGAGAGAAAAGAAAAATGACTTCATAGAAAGGGATTGGGATACAGCTGTTAACAGATGTTGCAGGAAACAGCCTCGAACACGTTTCAGAGAATTCAGAAATTCAGAAATCACAGGAAAAAAAATACTGGTGCTTGCACCAATGGTGCGGCAAGTTGTCAGCGAAAGCTGGTTCGTGGAGTGCTTCACGATATGATGACGCAATGCCCCAAGCAGCACAGGTAATTGCCCAATATTGGAAGCGTATTAGCAAAGGCCGGCCCTACAAAGGACCAGGATGAAACCATCCTGTTGCATTATTGGGCCGATTACCTGCGCTGCTTGGGGCAGAACAGGCTCTATGATGTTTGCTGTAATTGTTATAGTGTGCCTACGGTTACGTAATAAATGTGAAGAATATATGTTATAATTTTTGTACAATAATTTTATCTGCTTCGCGCCGTTTCCATTCCTTGCATCCTGATGTGTTCCTAGTGGCCAGGAAAATAAGTGCATGTAAGTGCAATTGGCTTTTAACTGTACTGCCTACCGAAATTGAGATGTATGCATCCGGACACAGAAATGTTTGAGGGATGAAAGATCAGAGAAAAAAAAACACTTCTTTCTGCGCGCTCGTTATAAAAAGTCTATGAGAGCATAAAAACTTGGTCGGAAATGTGTGCTGTGTTTATTGGATCAAATATCAACTTCCTGGCTAGCGATGCAATGCAGAAAAAAGTTCTGCTCCGCGAATCTGCACCCCATACGCTTTTTCTGATTGAGTGTTTCATGATTTCAACCAGTGATGTTACCTGCAATGTCCAAAATGCGGTTTTAATCAGTGGAGCATAGTTCGATAAATTTGAGGATGTTTTTCAGAGGTCCTGCGAAGCCTAAAAGAGCGTCTTGTGATCACGCGACCCGCCCGATGGGAAAAAAAATGTAGGTACAGGCAGAGAGGTAAATGGGCCGACATCAACGTCCACTCCAAAGCTGGGAACGAAGCTAACACAGTTAGAGCCATTAGAATTGTTGACGTTTTTTTCAATTAAATGACGAACAAACCACATAAATATCCGGAAAGATTCAAAAGATAGTTCCGCAATCGCGCTATGTGCAGAGTTAAGCGTTTAATAAGGTAAAAGAAAGAAAACAAAATAGGTGTCTACTGGGAAACAATCAGTGAGGATTGTTAAGAAGAAGCGCCGAGAGAAGTTAAGTTTCTCCTAGATACGTCAGGGACCGGCTTTTTGGCACCCGTTACAAATGCTCCGGCGGACAGTCTATAGACATTGTACTGACGAGGATTACGGGTCGCATATAGAAATCATTGTAAGACACTTCCCCTCAATAGCGTAGAGCGTAGGTTAAGTTCGTAGTTGATCATCGTGTAAACTTTAATCCTACTTTGCACACAACCAACCTAAATTTAACTCCTACTTTAAGGCTTCCCTAATATGGTTCTCCATATTTACATGTTGCAACTGACGCCAGCTGTGCGAACTTAGTAAGCTTCATGCGCCTTATGAAGCTAGCTGCATGCCAACCTTACAACTGAAGACGGCAACACTTCGCTGGTTGACTCTCCTCCAGAGCATTTAACCGCTGCTAGAGCTTCCTTTTATGTTCATTGTAAAACAACGCAAAAGACGAGGAACGAGAAACGTGGAACGTTTTGCTAAACTATATTTCCTTTTTTTTTGGTATCTGCGAGAAACTTATGGCTACGTTATAGCTTAGTGTGTGGGACTATGGGTAAATGGGGTGGTCTCACCTTTCAATAGCGTGTTCTTTGAACAGGCTATTCTTTTATCTGATTCTACAGTTACTACGTCCCTTTCTGTGGCCTCTTCACATTTCCCGTTTATTTTGTCTCTAATCTTGGTGCTGAGCTGTTTTAGTGCAGTCCTGACCATTTTATTATATATTTTTGCCCTCCTAACTATTTTTATCTTCCTACTGCTCGAAATTTGTTTCCTGTCTGTACTGGTTGTGTTTGAAGTAACTTACGCACACACAGAATCTTTGACAGGTATGCTGGTAAGGCAGCCAGCCATGTCACGTCACATGCACAATAGGGCGAAAAGAATCTCCCTGTGCTCGCTGATTTTATTCTATTCCTTTATTTAGGAAGCCTCCTTTTCGAAACAACAGCATTTCTGAATACATGGGGTATGAAATTTGAGCCCATAGAACTGCAAGGCGTAGGCACGTACCACGGGTGCAGTGCTGCCACGATCTTTAGCCCCGCTAATGCAGCTTTACCGGATCAAGTCAATAACAGAGACAACATGCAGTCTGCTCTAAAGGGTCATGACAATAAAATGTGCACGAATAAAGGCTGAGATGGAAATATTAGAAAATAATTTACGAGAAGCAAAGAATGTGATGGGAAAGTATGCCGAAAAATGCGAGATGCAATGTGCTCCCACTAAATCGGAAATTCTTACCACAAAGTATAAACGTAGAGATCAGGAAAACAAGAATATAGAGTCCAATAAAATTGCACTAATAATCCCTGGCCAAACCGTTACCAATGCGCAGACTATCATAATAACAAATTTGCACACACAGAGCGAATGAAACAGTTGGGTTAGATGTCTGAAGTGCAGTAAGATTGACTCGTAAGGTCAGTAATGCTAGAGATGGACTTTAAAATAAACGTACACAATACGCCTTGTGCAGGCCTTTGTTATTAGCAGAGTCTTGTACGCAATCCAATGACAGTCTTTGAAGAATAGAGACGTGGGCAAAGGGAGCACACTCATATGAAATGCATAAAAACGGGGGCTCGATCTCAAAGTCAGCATATCCAAACACAGACTTAAGGCTTGAGTCAACACATCACCATAAATGAACTAATCGAAGCCCATACAACAGCACAGGTAATAAGCTAATTTTAACAAAACCTTAGACTAAGTTTAGAAAAAAAGGGTATTACCACGATAACACCTCTCCTAGACCGCAGGCGATAACTACCAAATGAGAGCCGAAAACAATGTCAAACAGGTACATAATTACATAATTGCATGCACCCCGAGAATCATATTAACACAAGCCAATGAAGGTCAAAATATTAGCAAAAGGTATATGGCCACAACATTACCTATGCACACAGGTGCAGTGGCCTATGAAAATGGAGCAAGGGTGTAGTAACTGTGAACACTGAAATTGACTTACAAGCGTCTCAAAAAATGTTACTATAGAAGAAGATGCCATAACTGCAGCCGTTACCACAAAACCCAATCATTCATCATTAACGGCTCACTGATAGAGTGCAGAAACTTCCCCAGAGGGGCGATTAGTTAACAAACCGAACACATCCAACCCAGGCATAAGGACAAAGTGGAGTTATGCAAAATCATCTGGACACCAGCACCTTTTGTCAGGGGAATAATGACGCTCCCGCCACTGCACAAAATTTGACAACACTCCGGGCGTCACACTCGCTACTCGCGCACACAAAAAAACATTGCTCACAAGACGCAATATCTTTCATTTATAAAGACTTAACAGGCTGAATAACCCAGAAGCACTTAGTTAACTCACGAATACGTAAGAAACAATGCTATGTAATTACAAACTAATAACTTCATAGCCACAGCATCCTTAATACCACAATACGTAACGTAAAAGCAAACCTTCACCACAACGTATGCGCTTGCATATACAAACCGAGAAAAATTCGGGAGACAATTCAGATCCGCCTTAAAGATATGGGGCGATAGTGTTATCGGTTCCCTTCAGCGGTGTGCGGTTCTCTTTGCATATCGCTTCGTGGAGATAAACACTGTTTTTTATGTTGTTAATTTTATTTTTCATTTTTCTATATTTCCTTTTATTTTCTACTTGCCTTCATTATATTTCTAATTTCATCAATTCTATCTTGAAGTATTTTCAACCGCAAGACACACAAAGCATCCCAGTTACCGAGACTGTTGAACGTGCCACGATGGACTACGGGCGGCCTGCTGACTCACGGCCCAAAGATTGCAATTTCGATCCCCTTGTCCTCCCATTTCTCAGCACGATTAATTTACTTTACATTCTTACGTGTCTTAATGACATTTGAATCTCGTTGCAACCTTATTGTCACAGTTTGTTGTTTTATGCAATTTAAGTTCCGTGTGATGCCAAAACCTTGTAGATCACTAAACAATGGGCACTTGGCTATCACACCAAAGGGATTGGCGTCGAATTTCTTTCTCACATCCACAGGGCTGCCACCGAGCGTGGGTTATACGCTGTTCCGTTAATATCCTCCCAACGGATCCTCTTGCGACGCCTCCAGACCCGCTCTCTGTCATCCCCTCAGCTGTTATCCTACTTTTGTGGCACATCCCCTGCATGTTCCCTATGCGGTGACCCTCACGCCACACTCTCACATCCTTTTCGGCTCCCCTGCTTACCGTCCCCCTCAGGGACAGGACGCCATCTCGAGCTGGGAGGACTGGGAGGTCCTGATCACGTCTGCAGTCCCGACATCGCAGCTTGCTGCGGTGACTCGGGCTGCCGACGCCATGTCCCGACATGACCAACATGATGCAGTACGGGACCGCGCAGTGGCCCAGGGACCCAGCTGGGTCTAAAACTCACTTGCAGCATGAAGGTCCGTCCGTCCGTCCGTCCGTCCGTCTGTCTGTCTGTCTGTCTGTCCGTCCGTCCGTCCGTCCGTCCGTCCGTCCGTCCGTCCGTCTGTCTGTCTGTCTGTCTGTCCGTCCGTCCGTCCGTCCGTCCGTCCGTCCGTCCGTCCGTCCGTCCGTCTGTCTGTCTGTCTGTCTGTCTGTCTGTCTGTCCGTCCGTCCGTCCGTCTGTCCGTCTGTCTGTCTGTCTGTCTGTCTGTCTGTCCGTCCGTCCGTCCGTCCATCCATCCGTCTGTCCGTCTGTCCGTCTGTCTGTCCGTCTGTGTCTGTCTGTCTGTCCGTCCGTCCGTCCGTCCGTCCGTCCGTCCGTGCGTCTGTCCGTCTGTCTGTCCGTCTGTCCGTCCGTCCGTCCGTCCGTCCGTCTGTCTGTCTGTCTGTCTGTCTGTCTGTCTGTCTGTCTGTCTGTCTGTCTGTCTGTCCGTCCGTCCGTCTGTCTGTCTGTCTGTCTGTCTGTCTGTCTGTCTGTCTGTCTGTCTGTCTGTCTGTCCGTCCGTCCGTCCGTCTGTCCGTCTGTCCGTCTCTCCGTCCGTCCGTCCGCCCGCTAATATAGACACGATCAGAAACCGGGAGTACGAGGAGAAGGAGAGCACGTTGACTAAGCTGTCCTTGAGCACCGGGCGCTCAACTACTCATCCGGAGTTCCCGAGTTGAAACCGGGCGGCGGGGGCGGCGTTTCCATGGAGGCGAAACGCAAAAGACGCGTACGTTCGATGTCAGTGCTTGATAAGGATCTCCGGATGGTCGAAATTATTCCGGAGACTACGGCACCTCGCCCTTTCACACACACTTTCCTTCCCTGCCTCACGGTGCGGCTCAGGTGTCCGCCCAGAACTGAGAGAGTCACTGGCATATTTCCCTTCCTCAAAGAAATACAAATTTTTGCGCACCAATGAGGGATCGTGGCGAGGGCGCTGAATGGCGTCAGTGGAGTCCAATAGATTTTTGAATAAGGAAGCCACACAGCAACCCTGGCCGTACGGAACAACGGTTTTACTCATTCTGCCGCCGTAGTAACATCTCCTACGGCGTTCAAGCATACAAGATAGAATCATCACCACGGCAGCCATGTTTCGAGAAAGCTGTACTGCAAGAACACGGAAAACCGAAGCAGCGCAAACAAAACGATGACGACAGAGAAAGAAAGACAAAAACACGCGCTGAGGTCAGCGAGTGTTGTGTGTTTTTTTCTCGGTGTGTCGTCATCGTTTTGCTTGTGCTGCTTTGGTTTTCCGTGATGAACCAACTAGTCCAAATTGCCACTCTTCATCACCAGCAAGAACACCCGTGTGCCGTGAGATCTAAGTGCACTTTAAAGCAGCCCACATCATCCAAATCCTGAGCTGTCCACAATGTCGCCTCTTTAAAAGCGAAAGCAATTCCAGCCGCACCCCCCGGGTTTCATCGGTGTCTGTGCGAAGCCTCCGAGTAGCAAGTGTGACGGGCTCACTTTGTGGACACCTCAATCGCGCTGGCAGTGGCGTCCACCTACAGATTGACGGTGTGCGCAGTTCGTTCTCTCAAATCGAGCGGAACGTTTAGACTCAATTATGACGGAACGAAGGCCGCACAAGTAGCTTGCTAGGTTAGCGGACATCTCAATAGCGCTTTGAAGTACGTGCCGGTAGTGTGCACCAGCAAACAACCATACATGCGCACAACATTTCGGGCTTAGCAATGCTACACCGCCAGCCTTTTTTTTTTTGCACCTCGTGATTCTTTCAGCTGCCTTAAATCCTCACCAACAATTCATATGGGCCCGTTTGTTACGGGTGTTGCTGTCCTATCAGCAAATGGCAAATACCCACGCTTGGTGATGAGGCAAGAATGGTGCGTGCAACTTCCTCTTATATCACCTTGAAATCATTTACACTTTCGCGATGGCAGTGCACTTTGAACCAGGAGGTTGAAATTATTGCCGAAACATAGTCGCAGACAACAGCTAGCCAACAAGGCTACGAAAGAGCGTAAGCAGAAAGACATGCATACGCCTCTCACATGCGAAGAATGTTAAGAGAGCGAAATGGGAGAACAGTGGAGAAAATCTAGCCAGCTATCATTACATCCTAATAATTAGGAAATGTTGTAGCTAAACAAAAAGAACAAGATGCGAAGCCAGGCAGAAAAGTGGATCACAATCTGGGAACGCAGGATGCACACAGAGGGGGAAGAAACCGTACAGTTTGAAGCGTATACCAACTACCCCTAGTCGAAATCAGAAAACATACGAATTGCATAATGAGAACCTAAGAAACCCTAGCAGTCCACCCATATTTGATGCACCTATGGGATGTAAAATGGAGCCTTACGAAAAGGTAGAAGAAGAACGGGCTGAACAAGAAAGGTAAAGAAAAGCTGAACTCATCAAACAGCGCAAAAAATTCGTGCTGGCTAGCCAAGGCAAGTGGCATCGACTATGGTGCTCACTGGAAGTTAATTTAACAAAAACATGGAGCCCGCTCAGGCGCTTATTCCACCCTAACCAAATAAAGAGGGACCAGAGGACTAAGCTGACCATAGCCCCATATGGCTGCAAGAGCAGCGAAAATCAACTGATAGAGGAGCCAACGTACAAATACATTCTGATCACTGAAAAAAAAAACACCACGCAGCCAGACTACTGAGAGCAACCGAATACGGAAATGGGCATACATTAAAGTTCAGGGAGGTAGCATTTGATGAGCTGGAAATGAGAAATAATGCGAGTCCGGTCGGAGATGGATTCACTGTCAATAAGTTGGAAAAACTCGATGAAATCTTCAGTTATAAGCCTAACAAAATTCTTCAATAACTCCTGGACAGAATGAAAAATGCAATAGTAGCCCGCGTGGTGGCTCAGTGGTTATGGAGCTCGGCTGCTGACTCGAGAGACACGGGTTCGATCCCTGCCGCGGTGGTAGAATTTCGATGACGGCAAAATTCTAGAGGCCCGTGTACTGCGCGATGTCAGTGTACGTTAAAGAGTTCCGGGTGGTCGAGATTTCCGGAGCCCTTCATTACGGCATATCCCACAGCCTGAGTCGGCTTGAGACGTTAAACCCCAATAAACCAAACAAAAAATAATTTTGGCCTAGAAAACAGCATTGGAGTACTTCATAACCAAGCCTGGGGAAAAAATCAACAAAGCGAACCTCACACCAATCTAGCTGCCATCGTGCTCGGAAAACTTTTTAAATAGAAAGAAAAAATCCGAACCCTATGGTTGGCTTCAGAGTCAACCTATGAACCCATGACTTTTTCTTGCAGCTAAAAAGGGAAGTGAAAGATGTGCCGAGAAGTAACCAAACCAAAGCAATGCTAGCATTAGATATTGATTAGCATTAGATTAGATCCGACGCCTGCGTAACGACGTCCGCATGACCTGCTTCCGCTGCGGCCTGCGGGGACACTACGCGAGGGACTGTGCCGGCCCTCCAACGTCGGGAAACGATTTGGCGGAACTCCGGGGGCACCGTTCCGTCCCCACACTCCTTCGTTCTCCGCGTCCCCTCCTTTCGTCGGCTCCGATTACCACTGATGCTCCTTACGTGCTCGTCGACGTCGCCCTGCTTGACCGGCACGTAAAGGCCTTGGTTGACACTGGAGCGGCTGTCAATGTACTGCACAAATCGTTTGTTGCTAACGCGCCCCACCTGCTTCTGCCAGCCGCCAAAACCCGGCTCTTAGCTTTTAACGGCACCCCTGTGGAGCAAGTCGGACGTGTCGTCGTCAACCTGACAGCACTCGGAAATACCATCTCCACCGAGTTGTCGCAGACAGCCCTATTTGGCCAGTGGTCCTCGGGTGCGGGTGGTGCCAGCAAGCCGGAGTCGTCCTTAATTTTACTAGAACCAAACCACGGGCGAGCCGAACTCTCTGTGGGCCGGGCTGGCTTAGCCGGGTTTCCAGCCTCGGTGTCGCCCTGTGGCAGTCCCTGGTGTCGGCGACCAAGCGTGCCTCAGCATCTCTGCGTGACCTCGCGACGAAGTGGCCGTGTCGAGTCAAGCCGTTCGACGTCACTACCGTGACTGTGGCGTCCGCCGTGACTCTGCCACCGGGTGCGGCAACGTGGGTGTATGCCAAGCTTGACAGTCCGGTCACAGCAGACGTGCTGTTCGAACCCATCCGGTGTTCAGCTCCAGCCCGTCAGATGAGCTCCCCTCGAAGCCTTCTGCCGGTGCTCAAAGGAGAGGCCCACGTATTTATGCTCAACATCAGCAGCGTACCTCTCGCGCTGACTCCCGGCACGCAATTGGGTACAGCCTCAGTTTTGGACCCCGGGTCACCAGTGGCGTCTCTGCAACCTGAAGCCCCGCCTCGCCACCCTCCAGCGCCGGCGATTCTATCATGGGAAGAATTTAACTTTGGACCCAGCCTGACCTGCGCGGAGCTCGCCTCTCTGAAGACTTTGCTGCTCGAGCATCGCAGTTGCCTTGCTCTCAGCGCCGGTGAACTCGGCTGCACTTCCTGGGCTCAACACCGGATCAACACCGAAAACCGCGGGCCCGTTCATCACCAACCTCGCCGTGTAGCGCCAGCCGAACGGAGAGTCATCCAGCAGCACGTGTACGACATGCTTGACCAGGGAATCATTGCCCCTTCTTGTAGCCCTTGGTCCTCCCCTGTCGTCCTTGTGCGCAAGAAGGATGGAACATTCCGCTTCTGCGTTGACTATCGGAAGCTAAATGCTATTACTAATTGCGACGTGTACCCGCTGCCTCGCCTCGACGATGCGCTTGACCGCCTGAAGGGGGCCCGTTATTTTTCCACGCTAGATCTGCTCTCGGGCTACTGGCAGGTGCCTGTTCACCCCGATGATGCGGAAAAGACGGCTTTCGTGACTCCCGACGGCCTTTACCAGTTCAACCGTATGCCCTTCGGTCTCTCGAACGCTCCAGCCACCTTCCAGCGTCTCATGGACCGAGTCTTAGGCCATTTGAAGTGGACTATGGCGTTGGTCTACCTGGATGACGTAATTGTCTACGCGGCTACATTTGAAGAACACCAGAGACGCCTCAAACTCGTCCTCGAAGCCCTTACCTCTGCTGGGCTTCGCTTAAAACCAAAAAAATGTTTCTTCGGTTTCGCGGAGGTGACGTACTTGGGTCAAGTTGGGAGCCAGCATGGCATCCGTCCCGACCCTGAAAAGCTAAAAGCGCTTACAGCTTACGAAGCTCCCACCACCGCCAAGGAGCTCAAAAGTTTCCTTGGATTTGCTTCGTATTTCCGTCGTTTCATTCCGGACTTTGCTAAGCGCAGCGCTCCATTGACCGCCCTGCTGAAGAAGAATGCACCGTGGAGTTGGACGCAGGCCCAACAGCTCGCGTTTCTTGACGTCAAGCACGCCCTCCTCGAGCCTCCTACATTGGCCCATTACGACGAATCGGCCCCCATCGTCCTCCACACGGATGCCAGCCAAGATGGGCTCGGCGCTGTCCTCCTGCAAGAAGACGAGTCTGGTGACCACAAAGTCCTAGCTTATGCCAGCCGCCAGCTTTCCGACGTTGAGCGCCGCCGCCACTCTTCAGAACTCGAGTGCCTCGCCGTTGTCTGGGCCGTCGAGAAGTTCCGTCCCTACCTGTACGGCCGTCACTTCACCATAGTCACGGACAATAGCGCTCTCACTTGGCTGCAGTCCGCCAAACAATTGAATGCCAAGATAGCACGCTGGTCCCTGCAACTTCAAGAGTACAATTTCACAATAGTGCATCGGCGCGGCTCTGCCCATCAAGATGCCGATTTCCTTTCTCGCCACCCTTGTTCCGTGACGGCTTTGACGGACCTGAGGACTGCACAAACGCAAGATCCCGCCATTGCTGCCATAATCCACTCCCTTGGCACCGCCGCCGGCGCAGGCCTCCGCCAACTACGCCGGGTCTATCGAATGAAGGACGACCTCTTGTGTCATGTGAAGCGGCTCCGTGGTCGACCACCCGTCTGGTTGCCAGTTGTGCCGGCAACACTGCGGTCGCAAATCTTGCGCGGCTTACACGACGCTCCCATGGCTGGTCACCTTGGTCGCGGCAAGACCTACGCACGAGTGTCGGAGCGGTTTTGGTGGCCTAATATGTCCAGAGATGTCAAGGAACACGTGGCGTCCTGCCAGACATGCCAGTACAGAAAACCGTCCACAGGTGTAACCAAGCCACCCCCGCAGGCTTTTTCGCCACCAAGTTCACCTTTCGAGCTGGTTGGACTGGATCATTTGGGCCCGTTTCCGAAGACGCGTGCCGGCAACCGGTATGTTCTGGTTGCGATCGACTACTTCTCCAAGTGGGTCGAAGCACTGCCCGTTCCAGACACGTCGTCCGCTCATGCCGTCGCGTTTGTGGAACAGCATCTCGTTCTTCGGCACGGTGTTCCCCGGCGCCTCATCACGCACCGTGGGAGCTGCTTTATGTCCCATGAATTCGAGCGAGCCCTCCGCTCCTTCGGCATTGCGCATTCCACTACATCCGTCAATCATCCGCAGTGCAATGGCCTCGTGGAGCGTGTGAACCGTACCCTCACGGATATCCTCGCATCCTACGTCGCTCCGTCCCACACAAACTGGGATCGTTTTGTTTCTGCTGCAGCTTTTGCAGTCAACACTGCAGCGCAAGAAACAACGCATGTGACGCCGTTCTCAGTCGTCTATGGCAGAACGCCCTCCATCCCTCTCGACGCGCAGTTGGGCCTTCCCTATCCTACTGCGTCACCAACTGAATCTGCTCAACGACTTCATTCCGCCCGCCTCGACGCCCAGCGCAACCTCCTCACGGCTCACGCGCGTGTGCAAGCGGCCAACGCGGCAGCACCACCACATCCCCCCTTCCGGCCCGGTGTCTTGGTCCTCGTTCGCCGCACCGACTGGCCGTGCCGCAAAGCTCTTGCCCCGATACCGCGGCCCTTACCGTGTCGTTGCCCGACTCGGCCCCGTGACATACCGCCTCGAAGACCTGCCAGAGCATCGACCATGCGGTGTGCACCACATTTTCCCAGAGCATGTTTCAAACATGAAGCGATATGTCTACGGCGCCTGCGGTGACTCCGACTTAGCTACCGGGTCCTCATCAGTGCCGTCGTCGCCTGCTGGCTCCATGCCTTCCCCACGAAGAGTGTGACCGTTTCCTATCTGCGAGCCCACATTGCATCGCCCCAGGAAACCCTGCATCAAAGCACGGCCTGACTTCTCCGCCCCCCCCCGGTGGAAAGGTGATACGGGAATAAAAGAAGAGGCGGAGAGCGAGCGCGAGCGGCGAGCGCGCGGCGCTAGCACGAGGGATATAGAACGAGAAAGCTTGGCCGCCGCCGGTCGTGCTTCGCCGGCTCTCCTCCGTACTGCTGCTATATTTCTCTGGGCGGGCCCGTGGCCACCCCGTGGCATCCCACACCGTAACAATATAAAGGGGTCATTTTACAATGTCCAGCGCAAGACCATATAAAACAACCTACAGAATACGAGCTGCGGTGAAACGACGCAAAGATATATTGAACACTTTCTGTTTGAACGCAGAGTCAGTCTCAGTATAGGCTAGACCAAAGCAGAACCCATAAAAACGGGAGGGAGGGGGACCGGACAAGAAGCAGTATTATCCCCGACGCTGTTTAGCGCAGCCACGCTGAGGCTCCAACGGAAACTCCACGCCATAGGCGGCATAAAAGATGCCCCCTAAGGCAATGAAATTATTACATGGGCGAGCAGCGACAACGAGGGAGAAACGCAAAACCGTCTGCAGGAAGCTGCAAAGGCAGTACAAGCGTATCTTTAATGCGTGTTAACATACGTCCCGAACAAGTCAGAATTCTTAATATTCAGAAAAGGGAGAAACGGCAACCCCTTTGAGCTGGGGTTTAACGGAATGAGAATTCAGGCAGTCCCAGCACCAAAAGTTCATGAGCTGACAATAGCAAACAACAATAATCTAGGGGTAATAACATGCATGGTATGTAATAGCGCAAGAAAAGACGAAGGGCATCCAACCAAGCAACTCGCCCAACATACTGCTTTAGCAAGAAAGATGCCTAAAGAGACGACAAAACAAGGAGGAAGAATGATAGGCAGAATTTCCATGCAATACCAAAAGAGGCATTTAAGAGAAAGACACCTTAAAACTAACACCGGCGTTAAAATCAGAACTGCGTACGTCGCGCCGTACTTTAGATTGGAAAAGCAGACAAGGAAAAATCAAAGCACTGATAAGGAACGTATATAGGAAAACTCTCGGCATTCCGATCAGACAGGCAGAAAAGTGTTCCGCACGTCCAAAAAGCAATAAATAAGCACAGCGCAACACGGAGTTGAAGCTCTCGTAAAGCTCGACATCTCACAAGTAAATCCCATACCAAGCAACTTACACCCGATACGTTACTGAGGAAGAGGGGAGCCCAGAGCTTAAGCGATAAAAAAAAGGGAAGACCGACAGAAACACGCTATGCACCAATACGAAAGGGCCGGTTTGAGGGATCATGCCGATTGTAGTCGCACACACGAATGGCAAACTCAGAAACAGCGCATCAGTCATGTGAAGGCGCCCCGCCCATAGGAGGAGGCAGGCATAGCACTCGTAATAACCACAAGGAAAGACATGAATATGCCAAAATCAGGGGCATTCTTATCCACATTCTTAACGACGAAAATGCGCTACCATTTAGGGTGCGTGTTGCAATGAACGCAATCAGTGTCCGATGCTCTTGTGATTTTCCCGCCAAAACTCCTGTTACAACCGGTTCTATTGGGTTTATACGGCATGCAAAAGTCATCACCTTCCACAATGTTCGAGAACCTTCCATTAGATTATTACATGGGATTATGCAAATCTGACATGACTAATCCACTTTAATCCATTTTCTCTGCTTGGCTTAGTTCGAAAATTTTTTAGTCTACTTAGAAATTTTTGCGGGCGCTCACGTCTTCAACTTTCGTGGTGGTCTATGATTGTTCCACTGATGGTCACGAGGTGCTTATGGCATCACAACCCTCGAAGACTCATTCATAGATCGCGAGGAATCCTGATAGCCTCACTGGTACAGTTGTGCAGCAGTTAAAAGATGCGCTACTGTGCCAGAAGGTGGCTGTTTGAAACATAGCTATAGTCAACTAGAATACTAGCCTAGTGGAGCGAACGGAGACCCGCGGCAAGCGCTGCTGAAGCAAAACGCCTCTCCCCGCCGAAGGGGGCGCTGCCGCGCCTTTTACTAGCACCGCGCCCCTGCCGCCGTGCTGGCCGGGCAGTAGGAAAGGCTTTCCAAGTGTTCAGCCCTTTGTGTTTTCGGGCTTCACTGCTGTGGTTCTACGTCCAAGTTCTGCATCTGTTGACCAGCTTCATTTATTTCTGTCGCACCTGAGTGCGTGGGAAAACCAGACTAATGGAATGAAAGGCTTTTGTAAGCAAGTCGACAGCTACAGGACTGCGTGTGACACTGTCTAGCGTGTTGTCACTGTTGAAGTAGCTGATAGAACGTGTAGGTTTCAGTTACCTGATGACAAGTAGAGTGAGCCAGGATCCAGCCGGGCATCTTATCAGAATTGTGCGCCAGTCTTCGTTCTAGCTGCAATACCCATATCCAGCGCCTGAGCAGACGTTCGAAGTTTTATTGGAATATGCCTTGCATTTAACAACCTTTCCGACTCAGTTTCTACGGAAACCTCGAGCTTGGCATCCTCATTGCCATTTTGTACGGAGATGCTGGCCCGCAAAGCTGTTCCAGTGGTACGCAGGAGCTTGATAAAATTCTAGGTGCAGGCAACATATAGATGCTGCAGACGCAGCGCTTAATTCCACTTTAGCATAAAGGGACAGGCGGCTAATATTCTAATGTGGAAGCTTGAGCGTGTTGGTGGTGGATCATTCGTAAAACAGGGCAAACAATTCGAGGGCGCAGAGACAATCCGCACGACAGTGCACACGAGCGCTCATGTGTACGTCTCGGCTCAGCGCCCTCGTATTGTTAGCGCTGTTTCGTATTGTTAGCTGCATGGTTATGTATAAAAAAATGCATCTTGAAGACAGGCAATGAAAGGTGCCTGAATTTGCTTCTAATGACCAAAGAAGCGGCAGCGAACTCAAGCCAGCCGAGTTCACTCGCATGAACGGCAAGGTTGACCTTCTGTATCCCTCTGCAGGGCTCCCTCTACAAATTGTAGCTGACCTGGAAAATACTTGCACGACATGCTTTAGCCTCCTTCCTATACAGCTACATGCAGACAGTATCCTTGACATTTTACAGGTGGTTAAGGTAAAAACACGGCTTAGATCTGGCTGTCCAGGCCACTGTGAAAATGTGGCAGCCGAGCTCACTGCTGTAGTGCCTATCACTGCTTTTTACATAACAAAATCACCTTCCACTTTCAAACAACCGGAAGGGAAAAGATTCTGGGTACCAGAAAATTGGTGGGCTTAGACCTACAAAGCGCCTGTTTGGGTGAAATTCCATTTAACATAATTTAGGTTACTCGAAGAATGCATTGCCTGCCAGGAAGCAAAGATTTGCTATAAGTTTTCTTTCATAAATATTCACACTTACGCTGGAAGCCTAGCCTAAAATTTGGGTGCGAATATTTTTAATCGTGGGTAAATTTTTGTGAATAAAATGCGTTTCTGAGGCCGCTGAACCGCTTCAGGAAAAGTGGGAAAATTTATTTCCGTAGAAGCAGATCATACGGTGCCCTCAGAGATGAAATAATGGGTTTAAAAAAATCAGCTCAGTAAGAGATGCATCTGAAAAAATTAAATCCACCAGCAAAACCATGAGCATTTCGCATTGCCATTTGCCGGTAGCAGACGACATAGAACGACGCGATTTTTCTGCATCGCCAAAATGCTCGAATGGGCTAGGTGGGGAAAAAAAGGTGCCTAGGAGGTTACGTTGAAGTTAGTTGAAGCCAGTGGCATGTAGGTTTCTTAAATAGGCGCGTATTATGCACCCTACCTTTACGACAATGCGGAGAAACATGCACAAACTCCTGGAGCAGCAGCGACGGAGCCGCTATAGAAAGTTGCAGTGGCGCCATCTGGTGCCTTCTACGCCAAAGAGCAAGCCCGTACCCTCTCGTTTGCGCCACTAGGACAGTATTCTAGTTCACTGTAAACATAGCCATCGGTGGGGCTTGTGAGACCCAGGTTGCTCTTCCCGACGTCCTTTGAGGTTGATGCCCAGCACCATTGTTGGGAGGTGGCAAATGCATTGAATTGGAAACTGTGAGAAATTTGCTCACAATCGGGTGGGCAGGTTGCCACCTTCCACGGTGGGCATGTTGCGATGACATGATAAGGTTGTGTGACCTCTTTCGAGCAATCAGAGAATTTCGTGATAATTTGCAAACCTCGCGGTGCTCTCTGATTAGTCAACTGGGGTCACACCACCCTGATGACGTCCTCAGAGAACTGACCAATCAGGGGATTTCATCACGGAGAAGCCAGAATTTTTTGTGAAATTTTTTGTGGGTTAATAATGCTATCGCGTTAATAGCCCATTCGCAGATGCGTGCAGGAAGTAGACAAGGGGAAGGATAGGGAATGCAGCAATTAATATCCTGAAGGACATCAGGAAACCGAATGGCAAGCAAAGGTATGGTGAACATCAGGAAATCAGTCCGCAGAGGGGGACGAATGCGCACACGCCATAGCCCGACCACTTTTGCGTCGGGCACCAAAAAGCTCGTACGAGCGGAACTACTCAGACTCGCTGACCACGTGCTCAGAACTCCTGCAGCACTGTAGGCTTGGGAGAATGCAATGCGCGGTACCGGACGTAACAAGTAATAAACTTGGTTTTATGCACTGAAACGGATACTCAAGCCGAAAATGGCTTCACGCAAATATCCAGAGCATTGTGAACCGCAATTCGCCGACTTTGGCATAAAGACGGGCCTATCTTGAACCACCTGTTGCCCTTGTGGCTGTCTCCTGATGAACTTTCGTGTCTAAACTGACAGCACTTCTTCCCAGCGCACAATCGACTGTTCGTCTATCCTTTCTACATCTGTGTCGTCTTGGAAGGTCACACTACATAGTATATATTGCGTAGTGTGGCCTTCCAAGACGACACAGAAGTAGAAAGGATAGGACAGTCGATTGTGCGCTGGGAAGAAGTGCTGTCAGTTTAGACACGAAAGTTCATCAGGAGATAGCCACAAGGGCAACCGGTGGTTCAAGATCCACAAGACACATAGAATAAGAGGACAGACCGCCAATTTCAGGTGCGATTAGAAAAAGGATTTCATCAAAATCGTCAGCAGTAGTATCATCCACTACAGTCTTTCTGTGTTGCTTCTTTCACTTGTTTCAAAGCGCACACTGGAGGCAAATAGCTTATTACATATTGGTTAGAGTGTGCTGCTCTCAGTCATAGATTGCATTGAACTTCGAAGACAAATACAAAAGACTGAGCACGCTAGGTGAATATTGATTTTATCTAATCTGCGGAACTTTCCAGATGCTAGCGAGGAACGCTGTTTAGCATTATAAACAAGCAATTGAGATAGAATCAATGAGCATCCGTGCAAAATCCGTGTCGTATGGCACTGGTGCAAGTGTTTCGCTGTCTTTGAGTCCGAAGACTCCTTTGAATTGTTCCGCATCTCGCTGCTGAAAATAGCCATCAAGGCACGTTCGTAGAAGGCCAACTTCCATAAGCTACGTTAGGTTTCGCTTAGGACAAGCAAACGCCACGTAGGGCTGGGGCCCGCCGTTGTATAACACTAGCATGACAATTTTCCAGGAAAATGGCGACACACTGGTTATCAAATGTTAACAATCAAGTTAGGAAGCGGGAAAAGACAGCTAGGAAAAGAACGGGCTTAGAAAAAAAGCAGGCTGCACATTTTTGTTGTGGCATGACTTGCAGAAAAATAATAGATAAAACAAAAATTCGCCTTTATATGTTTTTAATAAAGTCTGTAAACTAATATACATATTACGTCAGTTTTTGCACTAAATCCAACCGAGAGAAAGGCGCACTCTCAGTTCAAGTGTTGAAGGAAAAGAAATAGTAGCGAACAAAAGTTTCGATGGGAGGCAATCCCAGAATAGAAGGTATATTATTTCATGCAGAGAATAACTTCAGACTACCCAGTCACGCAGTTTCTACACCTGAGTGAATCGATGATCGTTCACAGCTCAACAAAGAACAAAAATATCAATTGTTCTGTCTATTCGCTCGAGTAAGTTTGTTTTATTTCTTCTGCTAGAGCGATATAACCACAAGGCAGCACGTTAAGGTCTAGAATAAGCGGGCTTAAGTTTTGTTTTCTCTTTCCTTTGAACGTCATGTACCTTAGTGCCGATTTGATAAAAATGTATGGTCGCGCATTTTAGCTTTATTCTTTTTTTTAATGGGTGAGGAAGAGGTTGGAGGAAAGGAAAAAGACAGCAGCCCTACGAACACGTACTGCTGTTCGGGTCCTGTGGACTATATATGCCCACTTTGTCTGTTAGGAATTCACTCTTCCCCAGGTAGTCAGAGGAAAGACACCAGGCAGAGCACCTCAGCCATGAATCCTTTTGCGGCAAGCTTCCTGTTGTTGGCAGGTAAGGGAGGGTGACTTCACCGCTTCCTTTGAGCTTCGTATATGAAAGTCCTAAACTCGCAGTGAGTTTATACCCGGGAGCGATGACAAAATGCTGCATGAGGTTGACAAGAGTTAAAGGCAAAGTGTACTGCGGGCGTTATTTTAGCTTCTAGTATGCTGCAGGCAGAATTGTTGACCTAGCTCTGTTGCCCGAGCAGTGTAAAGTCGGCCGCCTCAATGTCCAGTTGGACGCCGCCAGCGGGAGCAATCAATGGCCGACCGTCCTCCAGAACTCGCTAAGCTCTTTAACCTCCCCCCCCCCCTCCCCGCCCCACGCTTTCCACGCACTGTTCTTCGCCGCACGCCGCATGCGTGTGGAGTCTTCGGCACCACGGCTCTTGGCGACTCAGTGAGTCGCTGGCACTTCACATACTGCAATCAAAAGCTGAGCGCAAGGACGCGGGATGAAATTCAGGCTGTTATATCCTGCGGCGTTCACGTGCTGACGGTGGGAGCTTTTCAATGCATGGGAAATGGAAGAATACGCTCGGCTCCTTTGCAATGGCAGTGCATGGTAAAGGACCCCAGGTGGTCAAGATTACTTGCAGCCTTCCACTGTGGCGTATTGTTCTTCCTGTTTGGATTCCCTCCTTCAGTATTATGGCGTGGGAGAAACCGTCGTCACAAGGGTTGCATTTCGTAGGAGGTGGACGGCCGCATTTCGGCGGTTCCGTGGGCTGTGCAAAGTGAGCGCACATTTCAAAATGTAAGGCGCTCGAGATTATTAGGCAGCCCTCCACTACGGTGCCTCTTCCATCTTTCACTCCCTTCTTTATCACTTATCCTCCCGTGGCGGCTCAGGGGCGTCTCCCGAGAAGTTTCACAGTTAGCTGTAGTGCGCCATTCGCATGCACAAAAGCATCTTTTTTTATTTCTCAGTCATGAAGCGATAGAGGTGTCCTTGAAGAATGAGCCAATTACTGCGCCTTACCTCATACCACTTCTCTTAGGCCTGTTCCTTTCGAAAGAACCTAATGATGTAACATGAGCCACATGCACGCGCTTCGTTTCCTCGCTAGTAAAGGTTATTACTTTCAAACTAAAATGATTATGTTTTGAATTATTTAAACCTCATTTTTAGTTACCTTGGAATGTCTTATAGTTGAAGTAAATTTTCTTTCACATAAACGCTGCGCATTCAAATGAGCCTGTAGGGGACGGAAATTGTACGAATGTTTCTGCACAAAATTAAGGTTGAAATTGGGAGCAGAAAAAAATAGTAGCCCCGTTAAGTTTTAATAATGTATAGCCACATAACCAATATAACGCCATGACAAGGATAGCAACGGTGTCATGGCGTTATAAAAGAGAGATTTAGGATAATGTATACCGTCTGCCGTCACAGCTTATCGGAGCTACCAACATCCATTGCGCAGGCCAAGATAGCGCCAGGTGTCCAACCGCGACTATCAGCATCCTTTTTTTTAACTCCATTGGCGCTTGGCAGTACTCGTATTGTGGCAGACAGCATAAACTACCCTGATTTTCTCCAATTCAATGCGCAAAGACTTCCGCAGTGCTGCTTGACAAAAAGAATAAAATTAGCTACTCAAATAGAAAAGACATATCTGCGGTTGCAAGAACTGTCTTGACATTCGCGGAAACGAAGATGTACTTGTCGGAAAGCGTAGTTGAATGCTTTGAACACGCAGAAATTAAGTGAAATCAAGTTCATTAAACTCTCGTTAATTCGGAAGTCTGAATAATCAGAACAACCCGCTCGGTCCCGTCCGAATTATTCTCTATTATGTGGCGTGAAACGGAAAATAATTTGGGGAACCTGGCCGCACTTCTTTTAATTCGGAAAGGCAGTAGAGCTTGCATGATCTTATGACGCCTAGGTGAGAAATTCAGAAGTCTGGCCGTTGGTGCCCAACCGCAGTGTAAACGCGCCGTACTCATCGCTATAATCATCAGACGACATGGTACGGTAACATCCAGTCTTGTTATAATCTGCGCTCCACCAGTTTCCTCTTTTTTATTGTCTCATTGCATGCACATCACGGACAGTGCCGTCGACATTGTCCGCGTTATTGTGGGGCATTTATTCGTGGTATACATTATGGTACTTGTGCCTACGCACGGTGCGCTCTCTCCGTGAATTAGTTTGTGTGTTTTCGTGCGTGGATAAGCTGCTGATGCTCACAGTTTCCTGAGGACATATGTATTGGCAGTGTGAGCGCAACAGCAAAGGAAGGTATTGCAACGCAACTTCTCCCCTAAAGAATTCAAGGAGTAAAGATTTTTTTCAAAAAAATAATATTCTCTCGATGTGGAAAAATTCGTTAGCTTTTTGGCCCCACCCTTAAAGCAACAATCGGTTAATAGGCATACATTCTTCGGTCCCGTGAAATCCGTTTAATAGCTATTTATTATTGGATAATGCTAATTATGATTTTTTTTCTTTTCAGTTGTGTGAGCTATGCTTTTTCAGATTACCAATGATCAAGTACCTACAAGTTAACTGACAAAAATCTAGTAAAGAATCATATTGCCATTGGGTTTGCGGGGTTTGCAAGAGATAACAACTGTGTAATACCATATGTTCATGGTCATTACGGACAAACGACGTTTTCCTTCGCGGCCATTACAATTTGGCATACTTTGCAAACATCATTTTAATCATGCTCATCTTTACTCTAATTATTAAACATTGCTTCAATTTTTTATTTTGAAATGTAACAGCCTTTTACACTTTGTCTTTTCTCGGTGTTCTTTCGTTTATTCCTTCTCAATTAACTATCCTAATATTCTTTGCACAGTTGGTGAACGCGCTTTTTTTGTGGTTTTATGTATGTTGCTCGTTCAGCGTCCCGGTACAGTCCACGGACTATGGAACCCTCTTCTGTATATAACTATACATGGTTGCGTTTATCTGTATTCAATAAGTGTGATTTCATTTGTTTGATTTTGATTTCCATTAACCCATTTTAGTCACTGGCTCTTGCGTAGTAGTGGCGGCGTCAGTACGAGAGCGTTCAATCATATATAAGGGACTGGAATTGACTTCTCTGATAACTTTATTTTTTCTTTTTAGCTTTGTTGACCTGCAGTGCAGCTGCACCTGCAGCCCCCAGCAAGACTGAAGAAAGCAGCCTCTCCAGTAGTGCTTCAAGCGGCCCCTTTGCTTCTGGTGGCTTTAGAAGTGAATTAGCCCCAAGTGCAGGAGGTCCCCGCGCTGGTGACAGCGGTGCACATTTCGGCTACAGCCCTGGCCTTGCAAGCGCAGGTGGATTTAGCGCACCAGGACGTGGAGGCTTTGAATGGGGAGGTACCGCCGGTGGTTTCTCTGGGGGCAGTTCATCTGGTATTGGTGGGCTCTCCAGAGGTTCAAGGGACAGTACCGCACCTGGCGCAGCTATAACAGGAAGTCGATTCAGCTGGAGCGGTTCCAGCTCTAGTGGCACAGGTGCTGCTCCAGGCAGCGCTCCCCAATACGGAAGCAGTGTAGGATTTGGTGGCTCACTTGGTAGTGGATCGGCTCCAGGCGACGGACGTTCCGGCGCTGGTTTCGGTGGAGGACATTTCGGGCCCAGCTATGGCCATGCAGGCGCAAGTGGATTTGGCGCACAAGGATTCGGACGCTTTGTATCTTGGGGACGTCCCTCCGGTGGTCCATGGGAGGTTTCATATGGTTTGCATCCAAGCAGTGGATACGGCTACTATGATCCCAGTGGGTTCGGTAGTGGTTACGGCTATGGCGGTGGTTTTGGTGGTGGATTTGGCACTGGTCTTGGAGGAGGCTACGGCACCAGCTTTGGTGGAGGCTTTGATAATGGCTACGGTGGCTTCGCATCGGGGGGTCCTTCTGCTGACTGGAGCTTCGGCTCGTTTGGCCCTTCCGGATCAAGCGGGGGTCAACATATTCAAAAACTAAGAAGGAGCAGACGTGCTACTTCAGAAAGGTGAGTGTATTGAACTTCTTCAAAACTGGGAGTTTAGTGCGAGAAAATATGCAAAGAAAACACGACCTTTTTCGGGCGAAATGAGTTTTTAGAGTGCAAAAAAACTTTCATATTTATGCCAGTTTTATTATTGCAGTAAATTCTTACTAAGTCTACCAGAGCCTGCCAAACGAAATTGATTGAGCTGTTTCGAGCAATCATTTCTTGGATGAGCATTCCTTTTTTGATGCTTGGACGTATCATACCATTGGAGTTGCGTTCGTGAGACCACTGCCACCACCAGCTTCCTCTAAATATTGACTTCTGCGTGGCTCACGAATACGCTCGAATAAACAAATTCGTTCTTTATCAGTAAGGTATTAGCATAACGACTGTTCACTGGTTTTTTCAAAGTGCTAAACTTTTTTTTTTGCAGCGGGCTACTATAAAGCGCAGGTTACTTCTCTTTCATAATAAATTGCAACTGAGAAGTTTTTTCGAGATTCACGTAGTCTCATATATCTTTTACTGCACGTTTTTCTTCCAATAGTGGACATTATCACGAAGTTTGGCAGCCATGCAGGAATTTATTCGTACGAAAATTGAATTTAATAACCTCTTTGTCCCACGCTCAGAGCTTAGGTTATTTCTAGGGCAACGCTGCGTTTGCAACGTCACAAACATTAACTGCACGTTAATACACGCTCCTCGCATGAAGATCGAATTTTGAGGCTGTAGTAGGTCGTCTTATGCATTTTTTTTAACGGAGTCTCAGTTCCAATCTTTATCTTGAGCCATTGAACGCACACGCCCATGTTGTTTTTTTTTAATAACGGTTGTGGGGCTTACCTACATAGCTGGGCTGAACGGTGGGCCTGTTGGTAATTCACGTTAAAAACGGTTATTATATCAGTATATAAAGTTTATCAATGCCTATCAACGCCGTATCCAAACGAGTTACTATAGCAGCAAAAAAGACATGCACAGAACCGGGAATTACGAAGGGCCAGCCCATGCCCTGTAACTGCAGAAAACACAGTCTGGACCTGTGTCCTGTGCAGTTATAGATTACGGGTTGGCCCTTTGTATTTCCCTGTTTTGTGCGCATCTTTTTTGCTGCTAATAACTCGTTTTTATATGGCGTAAGGTCGCCAGATGTCCATAGCTTGCCTACTTGACGACTTTAGTCCTCAGCTTAATTAGGGACCCTGCAGGACAAACGCCTCTCCCAGTGGCCTCCATTAAATCGGCCGTGCGCCATGAATCAATTTTCATTCAGGAGCTAAACATTTGTTTTGAATCTGGGGTGTCTACATGCATATTTATGCCTTCGCCGATTATTAAACTTTGCAAAGTGGTATTCGTTTGTAATGCAACTGCTCTTAATTTCAGCTCATCGCCTGGCGCCACCAGAGCATGATGGGCACACCTTCCACTTAGTACAGCCAGAAACCAAAGGTCAGCTGATATGTCGACCTCTGTCGCAGTGGAAACATTGTCTCCGTACATCTAGTGTGGAAAATATGCACTCCATACTCGGTCTGAAGGGCACCTTTCTAAACAAATTGAGGATAGATACGGAACTATAAGTTATAAGAGCAGGGTGTTAAATAATATATTGACTGGATGAGCAGTTTCCTGGTGCCAGCATTTGAATTATGAGACCATAGTTGATGCAACGCATTATATATTATTTCGATAAATCAATGGTTCATAAATTTTCGCTGAATATTATAACCCGGAAACATACTGAATGACTTCAGTGAGGATTTATCTCGGAATTAATTATATGTTTGTTCAGCCTAGGGACACTGCTACCGCATGTTTTCCTAAGCTATTTCTCAAAAATCCCGTTTAAGTTTAATATTTTCACTTTTAATGGTTCCATAAATAATAACGTGCTTTTGTTTGCTTTTCAGACATCTGTGATGCAGATTAACTGCTTTCTGATAAAACTTTGAAGAATGTGTCCAGAACATCTTACAAAGACAAGACTACTACTCCCTAATTCTGAGTAAAATAAAATTCGATTCCGTGCTCCCGCTGTCATGTTTACTTTATATTCTTCCTTTTTTTTAAGTTACGAGAGATGTTTAGTTTCTCATATGTCGTTGTACAAAATACAACTAGACAGCTGAAATAACCTTGTCAGGCGTCGCTACAAAGCCAGAAACACCAACACCGGGCGGCTAAAAGGTGCGGGCGGTCCTACTCAGTGTGCTTCCCTACACCGTGTGCGGTGCTATCTGTCTCAACGACGCATGCGGCTTCCGTTGTTACACTCGGCACTATACTATACTATACTATACTATACTATACTATACTATACTATACTATACTATACTATACTATACTATACTATACTATACTATACTATACTATACTACACTAGGCACCAAGTGTCGCCGTTGCCCCACGATTGCACACGCAATTGCCAAGAAAAAACAAAACGCCTGACTTTCACGAACTTAAACAAGGAGGGGTTAAATGAGCTCTGTAGGCCAACTGAAGTTGGACTATATATATTTATTATAAATTTGTAATGATAAAGGGGCTGGTATAACTGCATACTCCGATTTTGTTGAGTTATGAAAAATAACTAAAGACGGAAATGCTTGTTTTGACAGCCAAGTTAGTTTTGGCAAGTTAACTGCGATTATGTGAAGCGCTCTGTGGCAGGATCTGTTAGGCTAGGCCTCGAACATCGGTTTTTGCCGCAAGTTATCAAGGCGCCCCCAAAAGCTCTCGATATCATTGTTAAAGCCACAAATCTGAGCCACGAAAAAATGTTTAAAGTTTAACTAAAACTTTCTGAACAAGAAATGCATTTCATGCCGCTGAATAAACGTCCAACCAATCACAAAGAGCAAAGTTATGTCATCATACGGAGAAGTAAAATTTCACGGAGAAATCTTGAGTGCGCTTGCGATGTCAACTTTATTTTGGCGGTGGTAAGTGAGGCGACGTTGATTTTAAAACAAGCAGCTGGGCAGGCAATGACGCCTCGCTAAGCGGTCTGCAGGGAGAACTGCGGTGTCGGAACGAACGTGAACATATATATATACCTTGCTGATTCATTTGTCACGCATGGTTGCTACTCGGGGGCTGCCGAACGTTGTTCACGTAATGTAAGAATCGCAGGCGCCTAACCCTTGCGCCTAGCTTGAGGGCCAGTGTAATCGTCATAATTAAGCGGCAAATGCGCATTTATTCGTAACGGGCAATAGAGAGTCCAGGAACCGCCTAGCTATTTAAACACATGATGAATATGTATGAGATGAGATGGTAGTGTATGATAAGGAGGGACTAAGAACTATTCGCGTTGTTTAAAAAGGAACTCCGAAATTCCACTAAATCGCTCCAAACGCCTCTCTAGTTTTGGTTTCCAGGCAGCATCTGGACGCATTTCGAGACAAGTGCATAACACGCGAGGTGCTGGATGTAATGTCTGTAAAAGAAGGGTATGCACCTGGAAGCAATGACTTCAAACCGAAACCACCGAAGGGTGTGAGTCAAACAATGAGCACCCCTATTTCACACATCTGTAATCTAATAATCTCTACGGGACTTTTCCTATGCAAAATTAAACTTGCTCGTGTGACGGCTATACAAAGAAGGCTGATTTGACCACCAGAACAACTATAGGGCAATCTCTGTGCTTTCTGTATTCGCCAAAATAGCCGAATACATTATAAACAAAAGGATCGTTGAATTTCTCACCTCGCAAAATATTATAGTAAGGCAGTAACTTAGTTTTCAGAAAAATAAGTCACCAGAAGCAGCACTGCTTGGAATAAACGAAGATATTCTACAGAATGTCAAAAACAAAGTTATAACTCACGGTATATTTCTCGAGTTTAAGAAAGCTTTCGATAGCGTCCAGCGTGATATACTCCTAAAAAAAGTTTCTGTGGTACAGTTTTGACCCTTCTTAGAAGTTATTTAACGTCCCGTGCGATATTTTGTTATCAATGGTGTAGGCTCGAAACAAACAGTGTGTCATCCGGTGTACCACAAGGGTCCATCCTAGGGACAGTATTATTTCTTCTCTATATCAGTGATATTGTTAATATACCGGAAGCTTCAAATATAGTGCTATATGCTGATGACACGAATGTGTTCTGATCTAAAATTGATTGATAGGCATTATTTATGGAGGCGAACAATTAGATGTTGACCTTAACCTCCTGGCTGGGATGTCACATCTTCGCACTGAACATAAACAAGACGAAGTATATGCTATTCCGCTTTAAAGGCACTACACTGCTTACATTTTCATCTTTAAAGTTTATTGTTATAGAAATAAATCAGTCTTCGACTACCAGCTTGCTCGGTGTTGCATTCCAGGAAAATCTCCTGTGGAATGATCATTTTGGCGAACATAGATTTGATCTCTCTCGCGCTTTAGGCATCTCAAATAGAGTAAGGTGTTATCGTACAGTTAGTATCAAACGGCAGGTATTCTGTTCTATTATCCGCTCACGCCTTTGCTATTGCTCACTCGTGTGGCAAACAACAATTAACACAAATTTAGATTGCCTAATATCAATTCAAAAAAGAGCAATATGATTCATCGGTAACTTAGAGCTGACCGATAGTTGCCCGCCATACTTCAAATCGTATAGGATTCTTGAAATATGTAGGCTCTACAAATACAAATTAACTCCTGAAGCTTATCATCAATATTGATCCGATGAAAAGAATTTTGAATAAAAATATCTGAAAAAAAGAAGTTCATACGACTTGAGTAAGAATATTATAACCAAGCTCTGAACGCGAACCAACCGCTGGGAAAAAAGATTAAGCAATCAGATACCATATCTAATGAACCACTATCCAATGATTCAAGATGTATTAACAAATGCTCGTTTTCTAAATCAAGTTAAGGAAATACTGAAGAGTGCTTTTGAAGGAAGAGTAGCGCTCTAAATCTTCTTAGCAATTTTTTTAAGATGACAGTTTCAGTCATGTTTATGAATTTTGGATGCTTATATTTATGCGTTTGTTTTTTCTTCAACGATATGTGTGCTGGTAGAAGTGTATAATTAAACTTCTTTATATTTTACATCTGTAAAGAGTTTTGATATGTGAAAAAGAGAGAATAACAAGAGCAGGTTTCATACTTTCTTTTCTTTCAGAAGTGTTCTGCAAAATATCTCATCCATCTGTAAACAGCGTCACAATTTTTCTTTATCTCTACATGAGTGTCAACCGCCGCTTGCCACAGGGTGGTGTGACCTCGTCAAGCAGTATCCTGCCTTAAGTCACGTACCCCATGACTATGATGTATTGCTGTCATGAAAATACATAAAAATAATCCTTGTTTAAAAATCGCATGAAATGTGTTTAGTTACTTATTAAAGCGAAAACATTAGATGGCTCATCGACACGGAAGCCCGTCGTCTCCCAAAGTATGCCTGCGTCAGAAAACTCCTGATTGGTGCAAAACGGCGTTACGTCACGAAAGACGATAAAATAAGAAATTTTAATCAGTAATAGTTAGTACAGTTAGCTCCAACTCCACCAACTACAAATAGAATAGAGTTAGAATAGAACTGGATTAGAATTAGAAGAGAACTGGAGTAGAATTAAAAGAGAGTTAAAATAGCAGTGAAATGCCTTTGCATTATCAACACGTAAGTTCCTTAATAATAACATCAACAATAATAATAATAATCTGAAGAAAAAGAATAATTGGTTTTTCAGGACAGTAAATGGCGCAGTAACTGTCTCACATATCTCGGTGGACACCCGAACCATGCCATAAGGAAGGGATAAAGGAGGGAGTGAAAGAAGAAAATAAGAAAGAGAGGTGCCGTAGTGGAGGACTCCGTGTCCTTTTTTTTACCACCTGGGGATCTTTAACATGGACTGACATCGCACAGCACACGGCCGCCCTTTGCGTTTCGCCTCCATCGAAATGCGCTGCCGCGGCGGTCGGGTTCGAACCCGGGTACTCCGGCTCTAGTAGGCGAACGCCTTAACCACTGAGCCACCACGGCCGGTGTAAGATATCACTGCATCATCTCGAATGTAACGACCTTCTTCGGGGCACTGAACTGTCATATCCAAGAGGAGAGCGTTTAATAAAAGACATGACCATAGTTAATGGGCCGAGGCATTACATATAGATTTCAATTATTTATTGCTTCATAAATATTTGCACAGTATTATAACCTCAAAATGGGCAGTGAGAACTCGCATCGTTCAATAGACAAGAAACTATTCGTGGGGAACAGCTTTAAGTTCAACGTACTGCAACAGAGATGTTTTTCTCAGCATGCCCAGTGTTTCAATTTTCACAGGATTTTCAAGGGCTTTCTCAATAAACTGCTTAAATGACGTATGAGCTCTGTTAATTGTTCACACAACCAATTTTTCTGGTAGATTTTCTAGCTACCTATTATAAAACTTCAATTTGAGTTCTTCTAAGTGCAGTTACTAGAAAGATGTGCATTTTAAAAATGTTTACTTTTGAAACTTCCGTTTTCCTTTCCGCTGAAAAGGCTCTGGAGAACTAAATAATTTAATTAAGAATTTCGTTGCCATCTTTGAATTGTTTGTTTAGCCTTTGGATAATGCTACCGCATATTTTTCTAAATTATTTACGTACAAATCCTTTTTTATTTTAACATATTCACTGAAAATATTTCCAAAACTAATACTGGAATTTTGTTTGCTTACAGAGGCAAGTGACGTGCATCAGCTTTTCCAAGCTAACTGCGAATGACGCGTCCACTGCCTCATATACACACGCAGATACTACTCTCTAATTCTAACCAAGATAGAGTTATTCGATTCCGCACTCACACTGCAAGGTGTTTGTTTTCTATTCTTACTTTTAGTGCGCTAGCACTAGTGCCTCCACTCGCCGATTTCGCCGATATCTCTCTCATGCCTGCTTGACCTAGAAGCGCCATAAGTGATCACCTACTCCCTTTCTGGCAGGTAGGACACATAGGCTAAACGACATTATTATGACGGATTGTGAGCACACTGCCCACGGTGGAAGGTGGCTGTTAAATAACGATTGGTGGTGATAGGCTGTTCGGAAGAGTGACAATTCCACAAAGGACCTGCTAATGATATAAGGAATAACCAGGCCACTTTTCACATTTTACATTGTGCAGGATGTTCGGAACAGCAACTAGGTTTCACTGTCACGGTTTAAAGGCCCAGCAAACTTTCGCATTTTTTCTCATTTTCTTTTTTCCTTGCCGTTTTCTGCTGTTTTATTCTTTCCTCCTTGCCCCACCACTGCTGAGCACCGCTGTTTTCACCGGGCAAAAATATTTTATTCGCCCTTCCCTCCCAGTTCCTTCCTAAAAGAGTATATAGACATCTGATTTTTCGTTACGTGTTGCGTTCTTTGTAATGAGGCATAAGATTTTAATTTACATGGAGCAAAACACGGTATTCACTTACGGCCGCTAAATAAAGTATAGCCTAATTTCTTTTCTCATCTCTTTCGGCTTCTGATTCAACAGCCTAGCGATGACTAACAAGACAGAGGTCCTTATAGGTCACGTGAATCATGAGAAAAACTGCCTCACTTCATCCCTGATGACGTCCCTTAACTAGGCTAGCTGTGCGCGAACGGTAGGAGTTTGCTTAGTTCTTCCTGATCCACTGGCCGTGCTGTCTCACGCAAGCTGTAACTGACCGGCGCAGCGGCGTCAGCGGAGCTTCCTGCACAAACTTCTGGTCGTCTTTCGTACTGGCGAGCTCACTCACATAAAGTGCTGGCTGCCTCAATGCTGGCTACCTCAGCTGCAAACTCGTTGACAGATTTGGAGAGATTGCGCACAAGCACTGAGGAGAGTTTTTCGTTGATTCCCCTCATTAAGATGCGCAGCTTCTTGTCCTTTGGCATCGCCTTGTCCGGAGACTACCGCAGTCTCATTGCGGCGCTGCACGCGTGTCTGCAGTAACAGCACTGCCTTTTCCTTGCGAAGGACATAGCTAAACGACTTTCGGAGCTCAGCTTTAAACATTTTCAAGTGTTGGAGGAAGACACACGGTTTACGAACCACGTTCTTGCCTCGTCCTGCGGCTAGAAGTAGACGTAGCATAGTTTTTCTTCTTGGTCCTACTTTTTCATGGCTGCGCCTATGCCGCTGAGCTTGTAGCATTCCATTCTACTGTTGCGTTTGCTATTAATAACCCTCCTTCTATGCCCGTTCATTTCTAACTGATTCTCTATCTCTGCTTTCTGCCCTGTCTTCAGTTACTTCATTTAACCCGACAATTATTTCCATTAAGAAAGATCTCTATCGTTTGTCTTCTCTTGCCTCATTTCTTTTATTTCATATCCGGGTCACTCCGGAATTTTTGGAAATGAGTTAGCCGACCAGGCTGCTGGTAGTGCTGGGCAATATGGCCATTTACACACTTCTACCCTTTCACGCCGTTGCGTGCGTTCCCGTTTACACCATTCTTCACTTCTTTTATGGCGAACTTATTGGCAAGAAAATAATGGCGGCACAGAATTATTTAACTGGATCCCTGATACGCTCAAATATTCCTTCCATCCGTCTACCTAGGAAGTCCTCTTATTACTTTACTCACTGGGACATGGTCGATTCCCTTTCTACTTTAAAAAGATTGGCTCATCTCCTTCTTCAATTTGCTCATGCGGTGTTTTGTGCGAAGGTGTCAGTCACTACTTCCGGAATTGCTCCCTTACTGCTCCTTTAGTTTCCCGTTTAAAGTCTCTCTGCTCATCTGACGTTACACTGTCTACTTACCCCTCTCTTTTGAATAACCCTGCTGCTTGTGCTGTTCTGATTCAAATGGTTCATCTCATCAGCAGCCCAATTCCTACACATTCCCGATGAGTACTTTCGTCACTATCATTTTTCCTGCATAAGCTCTGTACAGAGAAGTGCTCTGTGTTCCTTTGCTGGACAAGATGCATCTCTCTGTGGTCTGACACTGTGTTTGGACCAACTGTGCCTGTGACTTTATCTGTGCTGACATTATCTGTGCTTCTGACTGTCTGTGGTGCTCTGGACCAACTGTGCCTGTGACTTTATCTGCGCTGGCATTCTCTGTGACATTATCTGTGCTTCTGTCTGTTCTGTGCCTTTGGAAGTTTCATGTTTATTTGTTTGTTTGTTGTTTCTCTTTTCCTGCTTTTCTCTTTAAATTAAGTTTTCTTTTGAGCGTTTAGCCCCTTTTCTTCCTTTTTTCATTGGCTTTAAGCCCGGTAAAGCGTTGCTGGTCCGGGCTCCCTCTCTCTTTCATTTAAGTTTTTTATTTTGTATTCTTTTTTCTGAGAGGACCAATAAAAGGGCAAAATGGTCCTCGTGCCAACCTCTGTTGAAAAATGGTGGCTCCCGGGGGTGTTGCAAAACGAGCGACGTCAGATTCCCAGCTGTCTGCACGATTCCCGTTGTCTAAAGTCCGCTTCGTTTACGTATCTAGAGGCAGTTCCATTTTGGACGTCTGTGTCTTCACAAACCCTGTCGGCGCAAATGGTCCAAACTCGGGTGGGCGACCTTGCTGGCTGGCGGCAGCTTACTCCGAATGCGGTTTCAGGCTCGACGTCCGTAGATCACGGGAGGCTTGCGTTTTTGTTCTTCAGCGAGGGGCCCGCTGCATGTGAGTTGCGTTCCGCATACCTCCACCACCACCAGATGTCGCGTACGGAAGTGAGGCACAAGTACCTCGCTAAGAAAACTCATTATTGAGTGAACTTGTAATCAAACTAGAGCAACTTGGCGGCGGCAGAGCAGTCTAGAGCCTTCGATGGTAGACGAACGGTATGGCGCGTCGGCAGTAGGCATAGCACACTTTGTGCCTGCCTTATCGCTCTTCCGCGAGTCATCGGCGAGCAGGCGTGTGGCGCTGACTAAGCTTCGTAGTAAGAGCGCAATCATTGCGCGAACTGAATATAAGTGCGCAGTCTGTTGCTGGCCAGATTCGGTAAAAGATATACTGCATAGTCTACGGCAATATAATCGCGGCTTCGTTGTTTTAATTCACGCACAACGCTAAAGCCATTCTGCCCCGAGGGCCTAAAAACAAGAGCCCCAAGACCCGGAAGCGACCATTTAAACACCTCCTTCGGTATCGCGGAGGAGGAAAACTTGCTCCGTGTCGCTAATTGGAACACTCCATTAAAGTTGATGCATGTGCCAAAGGAGACGACGTCCCCAATGTGGACAAGGAAGCGGTAGGTTTTAACCAAAGCCTGTGCTGAGCCATGGACGACACTGTCGTAGAAAACTGTGGTTGATACGGCACCGAGCTCTTGAACATGGTGTAAACGCAAGCAGAGCTCCGAGAAAGGACTGATACGCGAAACAAAAGGGATTGTTTTGCATGCAACCGTGTGCGCTGCAGCCATGTCTGCTGACTGATAACTGAACACCCGCAGAATTAGCAAAAAGAAAGAAGGTGGCATAATAGGGGCCGTCCGGAACCCTCGTTCCTAATGACAGCGGAAAAACGTCAACTTTTATTGCCCTTTTTAATTTGGCAAATCCGCATTAATTTGCTGCTGTGTTTCTCGCTGTGTTTCTCCGTGTTTCTTCTATCACAGACTCTGCGCGGCATAGATCGATGCTACTTTGTAAATTACATAAGTGATTAAAATGTCCATGGCACAAAACCCCAAGGCTAACGACGACCCCGCTGAGTGTACACTAGCCTGGCAATTAAGGATGTGTGAGAGGGATCAGAAAGCAATAATGTTTCTACTGACACCGGCCACTGCAAACCGCAATGCTCCTGGTTTACGTACGTGGAGGAGCAGTTTGAGCAGGAGCGGTCAGATTATAGTCGATATTAGATGATTATAGCATGCCAGAGACGTATTATCGTAGACGTACACCGGTTTACCGGACGTCTACTGCACACGTGCACTGCCATGGGAGGGGTCAGGCGGGGCAAATGAGCGTGTGCAGCCAGCGTGCAGTAAACCGATATACGTTTCCGGTATGCTAAAATCCTCTATTGATGGTGCTTAATGGGAGTAGGGACTGCTTGTTTAAATGTTTCTCACGTTCTGAGCTTACCTGATCTCTGGGCCAGGGTAGGGTCGAAAAAGGCGTTGCTACGCAATATCGAGATGGTTACATTTTATTGCACATATCATTAATAGTTCCTAGATCAAAGCATAGGTAGTCTAAAAACATCACAGTTGCCAGAATGTGATGCCGCCAGCGATGCTCCAGTGAACTCGATCTGTTGCATCAGCGGTGAACAGTATGTATATTACCGGTTACGCATAAACAGAGGACTTTACGTTGAAATACGTTCAATGCGCACTGTGTATCGCATTCCGAGCGTCGGTAATACGTATAACCTGACCGAATAAAAACAAACCGTGCTGTATTGCATCCTACCCAGCGTTGTGAAAGAAAAAGAGTTCGCGAGCCTTCGAATTCTTTTTTCTTTATTTTTTTCCAATTGCCTCCGAAGGTAATTCATCTCGAATGGAATTCAAAACGCAACTAGTAAGCATAATCCTCTTCCCTCGTCGAGGTATGTCTTAAACGCTGCAAAGAAGTTAATCATACACTATAGTTCCTTTTGTGACACGTGTAGTTAGATAAAAGTAGACAAATAAATCTGCAATGAAACTGCCTCTAAGATGTAAAGCTCAAGTGGCAGGAAAACAATTAAATTTTATACTTTACCTTTATTTTGGCGTGTGAAAACACAGTGCTGACTGCAATAATAGATGCGCTTACTCTAACCACTCGTGCAAATCCCTTTGGCCAATGCTGTATGGGCAGTTATACTTGATTTTTAAGTACTCAAGCTGCAAGACATCAAGATTCAGCGCGACTAGCTGATACTGCGAACAATTTTAAGGTCATGATGGGGTGGGTATCATGCGGACGAATAAGATACACAATCAGATTTATCATGTACAAAGCGTTTGTATGTAATATTGCAACTACAATGAATAAATAACACACATACCGAAAAATGCCTTGTCCTGGTTGCACAAAGAAATGAACTGCGTCATTTAGACGTTTTATAATTAAAGAGTGCTATAAATTGTTTAGGGCAGAGTGGGGAAAGGGCTTAGTTGATGCAGTGTGAATGCTTCATTATTCGCCCTTATAAATGCAATTCCGACTGGCGGAATCATCGCTCTGTTAAGTTGCTGCAATACGGCAAAGGCAGCGCTCTTAGCATCCTTTTTTTGTCGTTTCTTAGCTTGACCAACAAGCAGACAGCGATTCTCAAGAGCACCGCCGTACCTTAAAATTGCCCCGTTAGACCGTTCATGATCGCCATTTGAGGTGCCATGGCTCTGCAATATGCATTATTGAATGAAAATGCGAGGAAGAGTGTGAGCCCCGAGTGCAGCTGTAACTGTCGAGCTGCAATAGATGTGTTGTCTCTGGTTCTCTACAAGCACTGCGATCGGCAGCAGTGTACACTTGGTGTGAATTCAATCCAGTGTTAGTCGCTGTACCAACGAGTGAATTCCTTATTCAATTTTGTGCATGAAGTGAGATCAATACACAGGAGAACGGGTGCAGTCTCAGAGAAAATTTTGCGTTTTTAGTGGGACGGGGGAAACCCATTATCAATGATGCTGACCCTAGGGTATCGAACATGATTCATCTGGGCGTATCTAAGTGCATAGGGATCGCGGCCTCTTACGCCACTCGTGCCTGGGTCCAGTATATCAATGAGTCGTTCGGCCACAATTTTCTCACACATCGGCCGCTGGCAGCAAGCTTCCAGCAATTTCGGGCAAACTTTCTGAAAACTGCGGATGATTGTAAGGCACTTTTACAATGATCTTGAAGGTAATAGTCCATTCTTGTTATATGTAGAAAATATATCTTTTAAACTGTTTCCATCGGTCGCATCGACCAGTTAAGTCTCCCCTAGAAAACGAATGGGGAACGCTTTTGACGATAACAAAAAGGTTAATGGAAGAAAAAATTCAAGACTGCCGTTGGGTGATCTAGAGATATATTGATTGTTATGGTTAAATTTTACAATGTATGAAAAAATGGCGTTCATAAATTGTTCCCCGCTCAAAAATGCTTTTGGGAAGAATTGCTGGGGATGAAGTCGACATTCCTGGGCATGCTCGAAGATGCGTGCTCCACATGCCCGCTTGATAGAGCTAATAGATTATGAATCCACTTGAATTGCAGCAGTAACTGTCTGCAGTCGCTCATGCACCCGCAGTTACACGGCGACGGCAAGTATATTAGGGTGCGTTAACGGGCTGCCACCGCTAATACGTCATGGTGTACTTTTGCGTTAAAGATTGCTTACGCTTAAACATTTTTAAGCTATTTTTGAATTCTGGTCAGGCATTTTCATGCCCTTAGACAAGAAATTCTGAACAGCTGAAAATTGAATGTATCAGCCCCCTGAAAAAGCTTGAGCTGCGAACGTGAGAGAAAAAGGTAGCAGCAGCCAGCGTGAAAAAAACATTCGTGTCGATTTTACAACCGTTTATGACTGAGTTTCGGGCGAATCGCCGACGCCACTGGCTACCTTATCTTTTTTTACAGAACCGGCTGCTTGGTCCGGGGCTATTTTGTGCTGTCGAGTTTCACTTTCCTCTGAAGCGCCACTTTTTGCCCAGTATGAATGGAGGATTCTGCAGGAAAATCCGGTCATAGTGCCGTGTGCGCTTACGTAAAAAACAAACGAGAGAATGTCTTGATGCACCGCGACTGCCGCAACTGGCACCGCAACATCAGCCGGATGAGGGAGGGAAATATGGAGATATGTAAATAGAGTAAAAAATGAGAGGCAAAAAAAAAGAAGGTAAGAGAAATGTATAGAAAATGGAGCAACTTCCACCGCTACCTTCAGTGCATAGTGTGGGCATAACAGTCACAGCGGGACGCCAGACTGCTGAATCCAAGGGAGAGCCACGGTGGAGTGGATTTACAGCAGAAGACGGCGCAACAGACGAAGACAAAGGAGGGCACGAAAAACGGCAGGACCGGCGCTGCTAGCAACTGAATTTTATTGGCATGGAACCCGCATTTTTTGTAGGACAACCTACAAAACCCCTCACGCGGTTGTTGTGGTTTTTATTCCTTTAATGGCTTTACTTGTCAGTGTTTTTTTTTTTGCTTACTATGCTGATATAATGCAGAAAACAGTGGTTCGGCGAATTTTCTTTATTGTAAACTCTTCTGTTCCTATCAGTTTCGTAACAACTTTGTTATCTTTGTCCATCTGCGACAAGCGACAGCATGCTCTCACCTCGCTGTCAAGAACATGTGTTTTGCTGCTGCTTTTCTGACACCTTCTCTTTCGGCATTACCGTAGGTAATTCGGACTTGCGATTCATTCAGAACAAACTAGGAAAGTACGATATCACATAAAGACTGTTAAGAACAAATAAATTATACAAAAGCAGATTTTTGGCAAATATTTAAATCAGTTGTGGAAACGAGTTCGTCTTCAACATTTATTGTGTAATATACAGTCTAATATGACTAATATCATCAAGCGATGGAAAGGTCTTCATTATCTTTCATTGCCTTAATTCGTACCTAATGTTGTGCCCAGTATAAGGAAATAATTAGAAATTGGGCAATGAATGATGCAAGCATTCTTTCATGTAACATTCCTTCAATGAGGCCTTTGAGGTAGTAATAGATAGAAAAATAGAGAGGTCGCAACGAGTAATAGAGACTGCCATTAATGCGTACAGAGGCGCCATATTTTTTTTCTGGGCCAACAACAATCTATCGTACAGGGGAGAAACCACCGTAGTTGTTGCCGTTACCATGTCGAGAAAGTCCTGATTGGTCCAGAGTATGGTGACGTCTAATGTAGAGCTGTGAAAGCAGAAGGAATGAAGCGAGTTAAATTGTGAATATGAGATCATAGAATGACCCAAATATCGTTGAGATGTAGCTATATGGCATGTATTGGCATGCATCAATATTGCCGCGAATATTTGCAGTGTTTGTTCATTTTTCAAATCTGCCGCCACACCACTTTACCGCTTTGTTTGCGACGCAAGACGCGACTAGATTTATCCCGATTGACAGCAGCCAGGCAGAGCTGATTCTACGTTGTTCAGGAATGTTCAAGTAACTTTGCGCTCTTTATCTCGGAAGTTCACTATCAGCTTTAAATTGAGCACGGCCGACAGCGGCGGGCATTCTGTTCGATGACCGCCGAGCACGCTTGTTGCTTCGCCGACGCCGAGTGATTCAGTCCCTTTTCGGTGCAAGTCAGCCCAATAAGCAGTTTTATTTTAGAAGACCCTTTCGTCCGTCTTCATCGCTGCTTCGACTGCCGTCACCACTACGTGACAATATCATTATGACATTTATGCTGAAAAGAAAATTCTGGGAATTAGTTGTGAATCGAGCTCATGGCCGTTGGGTTGCGAGTAAGACACGCTACCCATAGGCCAGAAAGGGACGTTCGTTTGACTTGGCTAAAGGGGGACCTTGTGTTTCTTGTGTTGCATCGCGTGGTCGAGTATGCCTATTGAAGAAAGCTAATCACTATGGCTAATCATAAATAACTACGAAGCAAATAATCATTGACGCTGTGACATCACATCCTTAGAGCTCAGATTAAGTGTCCCCTAATTTGTTTTTTGATTGAATCACGCCATTTCTGTGTAGCACATGAATTCGTAACTATCAATCCGCTGCCTTCCTGCTCTTTGTTGCGGCATTTTTTTCCCACATAAATGCTCGTCCATGCCTATGAAACAAATCTTTACATAAGCCTCGTTGCAAGCTAACGCAAATTGCCAAGAGAGAAAAAACAGCGAAAAAGGACGCAGCACCAGAAGAAGACACACAGAGACTGTGTGTCTAGGCACGCGGAAATTCTAGGCACGAGCGCGAATAGTTCGAAGCGTTTTAATGAAAAAAAAAACGGACGCGTTTGCATAACTGACCCGTCTGTTATTGTCACTGAATGAGAATGACATTTTTTTATCCGGGTTGTAATAACTTCCAAACTTTGACAAATGTGGCAGTATGTGCGCTTGCACAAGTGGCGCTAAACCCGTGCTTGAAACAATAATAAAAACAAAACAAATCTGGCGACCGTCTGTGTGTGTCTTCTCCTGGCCCTGCATCCCTTTTTACTGGTGTTTTCTCTTTTGAGCATGTACCGAATCGCCCAGCAATTCACGCTTCTGTACATTACCATATACACTATACCGCTACATTGGCGGACTCCAGAAAACGCAGTCAGTCGAACATAGTCATCGTATCAGTTTTCCCATTCTTGAGTTGCAAACAATATTCGACACTTCGAGCTTCGCCCCTTATGTCGCTTGCAGTGTAGTCGCTGCCATTTCAGTGTTACGCCGTGTTCATACTTTCACAGCGCTCTCTCTATTCCTACTTAGTAAGCACTGCGCACGTGAAAATGAGTCACTGTCACGAGAAAGAGACAAAGCAATTGAAAGGCCTTAAGGATGCACTCTCCTGAAAAGTTGCTGTCTCCTTCTACTTCCTAGTACAAGGCTAAACACGTAATGCAAAATGAACACGTACAAACTTAACGCGGGTGGCTGTTGTCCTGCATGTTATTGGAATAGAGAGGACTGTTGCTTTCATCACTTGAATATGACGCACGAAAAGCGACTGAGAAAAATGCAATGAGGAAAATGTATTGCGACCACACAAAGCTCTAAGCCAGCTGACACCTCCTTGCGTTCGACAGCCATTCTTTCTGGAACACTATGACATTACAATGCTGTTGGTTTTACCCGAACTGCCGTGGTCTACTCTGGTAGCTGTGGTCCATTGTCACGATATTCACAGAGCGCACAACGCGCATATTGCAAGTATTCTTGCGGTCATGCCCAGGCGAATGATCGTATATGTTTGTCTCTTTACGTTATCCGCTTCAAAAACAAGGCGGGAACGCCAGGCAATACTCTTCTCCAAAATATAAATAGAATCATATTCATATGACTTAGTTATGCATTTTGCCTTTCTTGTGTCCTGTGCCACTCTCTTACTCTGGGTGGCTACGAACCGCTAGGCTGAAAACAGGATATTGCTTACAGAAACTCTTACATTAAAAAAAAAAACACCCTTCAGGTGCAGTACACTCTGACGCACCGCATTAGAGAACAGAAACTGCTCGCGGCATCTAAATTTACCATGCTTTGACAAAAAGCAATACCAACAGCCATACTTAACCAAACAGGCTTTATCAAGCTGAGGTAAACACGCAACACTTAGTCGCTCTCTCTGCTCATGAGACGCAAGAACGTGTCAAGCGCAACAAAATATTGAGAAATCGCACCAGAACGACAGGATATGCGCGGTGAAGGTTGCACCGCCAAATTTACTAGAGCAACGGAAAAGAAAAAAGTCACCAGAGACCCTTGGCACTGTTTGCGTGTATGGAGTTAGCCTGCGCGCTTACTTTGTGAACGCAGTCGCCGCGCGCTGCGGTGTCATGTAATCTGACACTGCGCAGCTGATAATTCTACCTCTGCATGGCTCTACGTAGTCCCCACTGCACTCGTTCTGATCTGCGCGCTAAATTCGTGAGAGGAGTCGCCGACGTGCCGTGGACCGCGCTCCGCCTTAAAGCCATGACGCGATAGGTATTGGATAAATGCTCATATATTCAGAATTTATCTTTCTCTACTTGACTTTCGTAGATCCTTACGAGTCCTCATAACACTCTAGGCTCAGTGGTGCAACGGTTAAGTGGTGTGCAGGTGCTGCAACTGGTCGGACTTGTGCAATCCAGGTTGCCACGAGGCACCTCGCAGGACCAATCATTTATTTAACCGCCACCTGCCAGGTTGCATGAAGACGCATTCTTTCATATTTACCATCGAGCGTTAACGGACATACAGACGGTTTTCGCTCATTGACGAAAGTAAGGCAAACTAGGTGTGGCAGCACGTCAGTTACGGTGTTTAGACCCGGTGTTCACAGATTGCAGCTGTTCGAGTATATATAATGGGTTAATGTCCACATATGCGGATTTGGCCATTCTCTTCTTTGCATTCATAGATTCCTGTAAGTCCTCATACCACTCCTGGCACAGTGGTGCAGCGGTTAAGCAATGCGACACTGCCCTTCTATGGCAGGCGCTGCCGTCGGTGAGACTTGGGTTAATAGGGTTGGGTTGAAACCCAGGTTGCTTCTACCGAGAAGCCTTACCTCTCGCAGTTCTCTTCCACGCTAGACAGCACATGCACCCTTGCAGCACACCAATGATAGACGACCAACGACATAACGGTTGAGGAAATTGGCACCAAAATCTGTCCTTCATTGAAAGTTTGGAAAGCACTACCTTTTCCAAGCATGTTCCATCGTTCAGGCCGGCAATGGGCCGATGTTCAGCCAGTCCGGCGGCCAACAATGGCTCCAAGGTCACTGCCAGTGCGCGGCTCAATATGCACTAATAGTAGCTTTTCAGTTATTGGCATAGCCTTGCTGCGTATAGGCATTTCTAACACCCCACTGGAGAATTATCGCGCGCAATTAAAGGTGAAGCCTGTGGCCTTCAATACCATGGGTGCTTTTGCTGTCCAGTCTGAATTTTTTTTCACTGTCAAGAAACTTTCGAGTAAGACTCGGAACTGCGTTTTCATCCAGCGTATTTTCACTTGACATCAATGAAGTGATTCAAACAGTCTTACCGTACACACTTATTTGAAGCGCCATTTACTTTCAAGTTCATTACCATTACGATTATTCAGACTAGGCAACGCAGCTTGGCATGCTGATGTGGCAAGGCAAAAACATCCATAAATTGCTTCGTGGAATTGTCCTCCAGTGAAGTAATGAAAAATATCGAAACTACTCAAGGCACTCCTACCACAATAGAAATGTTGCACTGCCTTGAAACAAAGTCCTCACCCGGTTTTTACACGATCACCTCATAATATGCGGAAGCTGCAAAACGAGGCTCGAGGCTTGCCAACGGCCAGGTAATAAATTTTAGCCGAGATACGGCGCCACTAGTGGCGTTAGTTGTGTGGCAATAAGATGGGAAGCCAGGATAAAGGACTGGAACAAAATCTAGCAACGCCGAAAGCAGAGAGAGGCGGAAGAAACCATAGAGTTTGAAGCGTGTACCAACAAGCGGGGGGTGGGGGGGGGCGCTCCTGGCCGAAATGAGGAATCATACGATAAGCACAATGAGAACCTAGCAAACCCTAGCAGTCGACCCACACTTGATGCAGCTATGGAAGGTCAGAAGGAGCCTTATGAAAAGGTAGAAGAAGCAGGGGCTCAACAAGAAAGCTAAAGGAAACAAAAGCTCAACTTATCAAAACAGTGCAAAAAATTGGCTAGCCAAGGCAAGTGGCATCGACTATGGTGCTCACTGATAGATAAATTTAACAAAACCATGGAGCCTCCTCAGGTGCTCAATCGACCCTAGCAAAATGAAGGGGGATCGGAGGACGAACCTTACTAGAGCTCTACATTTCTGCAAGAGCAGCGAAAATCAACTGATAGAGGAGCTAACGTACAAATACATGCAGATCACTAAAAAAACAATGCTCAGCCAGACTACTGAGAACAGCAGGATACGGAAATGGACGTAGAAGTAAAGATCAGAGTGGTAACAATACCTGAGCTGGAAATAAAATATAATGCGACTCCGGTCGGAAATGGAGTCACTGTCAAGATGCTGGAAAATTCGGTGAAATATTCAGTTATAAGCCTAACAAAATTCTTCAATAACTGCTGGACCGAACGAAAAATACGCCAGTAGCCACCGCGTTGGCCGAGTGGTTATGTCGCTTGCCTGCTGACCCGAAAGGCACGAGTTCGATCTCTGCCACGGCTGTACTATTTCGATGGCGGCGAAATTCTGGAGGCAGAACCTGTCTCTCAGAGCCTGTGTCACTTTGCGACGTTAAACCCCAAGAGACGAATAAACGAACTAAAAGTACTTTAGGCCTATAGAAGACGGCAGTGGTGCACTTCATATCCAAGCCGGGGAAAAAATCCTCAAAGCGAACCTCAGACCAATCTAGCCCACATGGTGGTCGGGAAACTGCTTAAAAATAACAAAAAATGGCTATACAAAGATTTTGAAAACGAAGGAAGAACTCCGAATCCCATGCTTGGCTTCTGAATCGACCTATCAAGCCATGACTTCTTCGTGCAGCAAAAAAGGAAGTGAAAGATGGGCCCAGAAGCAAGCAAACCAAAGCAATGCTAGCATTAGATCTCAAGGGGTCATTTTACAATGTCAAGCGCAACACCATGTTAAACAACCTACAGAATACGAGCTGCAGTGAAACGACGCAAAGATATATTGAACACTTTCTGTTTGAACGCAGAGTCAGTCTCAGTATAGGCTAGACCAAAAACAGAACCCATAAAAACAGGAGGGAGGGGGACCGGACAAGAAGCAGTATTATTCCCGAAGCTGTTTAGCACAGCCATGCTGAGGCTACAACTCAAACTCCACGCCATAGACACTGTAAAATGTTACCTTGTTTCCTTTACACGCAAGAGCATGGCCCATTACCCCGTATGCATAAATGGGTCAACAATACTCTACTAAAGAAGCCATCGCTTCCTTGGAGTAATCATCGATCGCAATCCAACATAAAGCCTACATGTCTTGTACATGAAAATGTGAATGACATCGATCGTTCACGTTCTCTCCTTTTTCGGGGGGAAGCCGTGGGGAGCGTCAGTGCAGTCGATGCACCAGCTGTACACCGCATTATTCATGGGATTCCTTCGGTGCAGTATCCCTGCACTATAAACTTGAGCAAAACGGCCATACGGTGTCTGCAAAGTGTTCAGGCTCAAGCTCTGCGGACGTGCCTAGAACTGCCAAAATGCGCGTCTGCCGCAGCAACAGTACTCATCACTCGGGAGAATCCACTGACTGCCTAAGTCACAATCGAAGCCTTGAGAGCGCATATTCGTCACTTCTCTCGGATTCCCGCACACCATCTTGCCAGTCTTCCTGCTAACCGGCCGAGTACATCGTTTGCGAAAATTATTGATGCCCATCGCGACTTCCTACCAACCCAATTTACAACAGCCTCTAGACCATCTTCTCCATTATGGAGTCAGCACCAACCTCGGGTGGTTCTTTCCTACCTGGCATCAAAAAAAGGCTGATTTATCTACGAGAACACTAAAGCAGACCACTCTAGAATATTTTCATGAGAAACACGGACACCGACTGCACGTATACACCGATGGCTCAGTGACCCCTTCCAGTTCCTCTGGCTCCGTAGTCATCCCCGTAAGGACCTTAGTTAAGAAAGTAAAAACATCACACCGGACTCCATCGACTGGTGCAGAACTCACTGCTATTCGTGTCGCCATTGATCATATCAGTGAAGAAACACCCCAGCAATTGTCCGTTTTCACTGATTCAAAGGTAGCCCTCCAAGCCTTACCATCTGTTCTTCCTCATGGGTCCCATGACAGCTTGTCGCGGAAATCCGAGAGCTCCACCACACAGCCATTAATATAGGGCACGATATTGTTTACCAATGGCTGCCAGGACGCAGCGGCATCGCAGGCAAGCAGCCCGCGGACGAGGCCGCGCGAACTGCTAACCATGACGGTGATTGTGTGTCCATCCCCAACGAGAGCCGACGCAGCGGGTAGGCTTAGACCACTGTCGCGGAACATCACGCTTGCCGCGCGGAAAACCTTGGACCAAGATCTGAAGCTTCGGCTTCCATCCGGACTACCACGACGTGAAGCGACTTTGTTGTGTCGCCTGTCGACTGGTGTAGTTTTCACCAAGTATTACTCTTCTTTATTCGGTATGGCTGATAGCCCAACATGGGCCATCTGCGGGTGTGGTGAGAGAATAGCCCACATTCTTTGTGAATGCCCTGCCTACAGCGCCGAAAGGCAGTCTCTCTGCCGTGCACTGGCGCGTCTATACCCGCGCCCACTGACGGAAATGAAGATTCTCGGCCACTGACCGTGGCGATCATCCGCGGTGAAGGCCCCCAAGGCACTGCTCCGCTTCTTGAGGACTTCTGGCTTGCACGATAGGCTGTGACTTTGCTGAACGGTGTGACTTTCCATAGTGACTTCAATTTCCTGCAACTTCTTTTTCACCTTCATCTTTTTCTCCCCTCACCCTTTTCCCCCCGTGCAAAGTAGCAAACCGGTTTTTCTTCTGGTTAGCCTCCCTGCCTTTCCTCCTCCTCCTCCTCCTCCTCCTCCTCCTCCTCCTCCTCCTCCTCCTCCTCCTCTTCTCTCTCTCTCTCTCTGTCTTCACGCCATAGGCGGCATAAAGGATGCCCCCTAAGCCAATGAAAATTTTATATGGGCAACCAGCGGCGACGAAGGAGAAATGCAACACCAACCGCACGAAGCTGCAAACACATTACAAGCGTATCTTCAATGCGTGCTAACATACGTCCCGAACAAGTCGGACTTCTTAATATTCAGGAAAGCGAGAAACGGCAAGCTCATTCAGCTTGAGCTTAACGGAACTAGAATTAAGGGCGTCCCAAGGCCGAAAGTTCTTGGGCTGAGAATCGCAAACAACAAAATACTAGAGGTAATGACGTGCATGATAGGTAATAGTGCAAAAATAGACGAAGGACAACCAACCAGGCAACTCGCCCAACTTTTTGCTCTAACCAGGTAATAACATGCCTAACAAAGACGACAAAAAAAGAGAAAGAATGATAGGCAGATTTTCCAATAACAATAGAGGCGCTTAAGGGAAAGATGCCTTGAAGCTAATGCAGGCGGTAAATATCAGTAGAACTGCGTACGTCGCGCAGTACCTTCAATTCAAGAAAGCAGACAATGAGAAAATCAACGCCCTAATAAGGAAGGTGTATAAAGAACCATCGGCGTTCCGATCAGCGCCTTAACAGAAAGGCTACTGAAGATGGGAATCGATGATAGCTGGATCCAATATTTAGTCAGCCTATCCCACTGCAAGTCAAACAGAAAAGTGTCTCACACATCCAAAATGCCATACATAAGCACAATGCAAGACCGATTTCAAACTGCCGGAAAGCTGAACATCTCGCAAGTAAAGCCCATACCAAGAAACTTGCACTCGATGCATTACTGAGGAAGAAGTGAGCCCAGAACTTAAAGGATAGACAAAACAATGGAAGATCTACAGGAACACGCTATACACAGATGCGAAAGGGCCGATTCGAGGGATCATGCTGATTGTAGCGGCACACCGAACGGCAAACGCGGAAACAGCGCATCAGTAAAGTGAAGATGCCCCACCCATAGCAGGATGCTGGCATGGCGCTCGCAATAATCACAAGGAAAAGCACGAAGATGCAAAAATTGGGCCCTTGTTAACCACATTCTTAGAGGAGAAAATGCAACAGCATTTGGGCTGCTTTTGTGATGTATGAAATGAGTGTCCATTGTTCTTGTGATTTTCCCGCCAAAACTCCTGTTGGAAAAGGTTATATTGCTTTATACTTTACGCACAAATTATCACCTTCTGCAATGTTCGTGTACCTTCAATAAGATGATTATTTGAGATTATACTAATCCGACATGGCTAATTCACTTCAATCCATTTTCTCTTGTTGGTCTACTTCCAAAATATTTTATCATTAGGAGTTTTTGTGGGTGCTCACGTTTCCAACTTTGGCGGTGGTCTATGATTTTTCCACTGATGGTCACGAGGTGCTGATGACGTCACAACTCTCGCATTCTCATTCTTAGATCGCGAGGAGTCCTGGTAACCTCACTGGCACAGTTGCGCGGCAGTTAAGAGACGCGCTACTGCGCCGGCAGGTGGCTGTTTGAAACATAGTCATCGGTGGGGCATGTGAGACCCAGGTTGCTGTTCCCAGGATCCTTTAAGGATGATGTACAGCGCCACGGTAGGCAGGTGGCAAATGCATCGAATTTGGTAGCGGTGAGCAGTTAGCTCACAATCCGGTGGGCAGGTTGCGATGACGTGATAAAGTCATGTGACCTCTCTTGAGCAATCACGGAATTTCGTGATAAATTTCAAACCTCGCGGTGCTCTCTGATAACTCAGCTGGGGTCACATGACCCTGATGATGCCATCAGAGAATTGACCAATCAGGGAATGTCATTACGGAGAAGCGAGAATTTTTTGTGAGACGACAGCCTTAATGCTTTCGCATTAATCACCCATTCACAAATGCGTGCAGGAAGTAGACGAGGGGCAGGATAGGGAATGCAGCAATTGATATCCTAAAGGACGTCGCGGAAACCGAATGGCAAGCAAAGGTCATGTCGATATCAGGGAATCAGTCCGCAGAGGGGGATGAATGCGCACACGCCGCAGCCCGAGCACTCCTGCCCCGGGCACTACAACGCACGTACGAGAGCGACTGCTCAGACAAGCTGAGCACGTGGTCACAAATCCTACAGCACTATAGGCTTGGGAGAATGGGATACCCGCTACGGGATGAAAATCTAGATACGACACGGAACATGTAATAAACTTGGTTTAATACATTGAAACACATACTCAAGCCTAAAAATTAGCTGCGGTTTAACTACTGCTGAACCTGGCTGAAGAGCGAAATCTGTGGTGGTATCGGGCAAGTAGACGCGACTTGGCGTCTGTAACGTTGAGTGCGTTCCGTACACTGGATAGGCAGCGCGCCCACCCTGCCACCCTGGCAAGTGGCAGTTAAAATAATGGTTGATCGTTAGAGGTTGGTCACCCAATGAACGCTGCGGCCTATTCTACCGCCCTCTACCAGCAAATCGAAAGGTAAAAGGTCAAGGTCAAAGGTAAGGTGGTGCGGCACCACACCATAGTGGACCACGTATAGTAAAGCCTATACCACACTTGACCATTGGCTCACTTGAAGGTCAGCCGGCAACGCACGGTGAAATCGGCTTTACCTAGCGTAGTGAAGCTCTCGCTTTAGAACACTTCACGCAAATACCCAGAAGACTGTGAACCGCAATTCGCACACTGCGGCATAAAGACGGGCCTATATCGTGTAATGTGGCCATCCAAGACAACACGGAAACAGAAAGGATGGAAGAACCGACGATTGCGCGCTGGAAAGAAATACTGTCAGTTTCGACGCGAAAGTTCAGCAGGAAATGGCCACAAGGGCAACAGGTGCTTCAAGTCCACAAAACACACGGAATAGGAGGATAGGCCACCAATTTCAGGTGCAATTGAAAAAGGGTTTCATCGACATCATCATCAGGTGGAGCATCAACCAGTACAGCCTTTCTGTCTTGCGTTTTTCACTTGTTTTAAAGCACACGCTGGAGGCAAACAACTTATTACATATTGGTTACGATGGGGTGCTCTCAGTTATATAGGATTGAACTTCAAAGACAAATACAAAAAACGGAGCACGCATATGTGAATTCTTGATTTTATCTAATCTGCGCACCTTCCCAGGCAGTAGCGAGGCTCTCTGCTTAGCATTAAAAAAGAGCCATTGAGATAGAACCAATGAGCATCCGTGCAAAAGCCGCGCCGTATAGAGCCGGTGCAAATGTTTCATCGCCTAACAGTCCCAAGATTCCTTTGAACTGTTTGGCACCTCGCTGCTGAAAAGAACCATGTACACACGTTTCTAGAATACTAACTTCTATAAGCTGCGTTAGGTTTTCGCTTAGCACCAGCAAACGCCACGTAGTACCGGAGCCCACCTTGATATAGCCCTTGCATGACAAGATGACATAAAAATAGCGTCACAGTGCTTTTCAAAAAATAACAATTGAGTTAGGAAGCTGAAAATACAGCCAGGAAAACGCGGGCTTACAAGAAAAAGGGGCCACACATTTCTAGTTGAGTCATGACTTCCAGAAGGAAATAAAACGAAAATTCGCCATTATAACACTGTAATTAAAAGGGGAAGCTATTTATATTACGCCGGATTTTACAGTAAATCCAATCGATAGATCGACGCAATTTAACGTCAAGTGTTAGAGGGCACAAGAAATAAATGCGAGCAAAAGTTTCGAAGCGAGGCAACCCCATGATAGAAGGTATATTATTTGAAGCAAACAATACCTCTAGACTACCCGGTAACGCCGGATATAAACCTCGATGAATCGATGATCGTTCACAGCTAAAATAAGAGCGCAAATTATCAATTGTTCTGTCTATTCGCTCGAGTACGTTGGTTTGTTTTCTGCTGGTAGCGTGCTATAACCACTAGGCAGAACGTTAAAGTATAGAATAAACCGGCAGAAGTTTTTTTTTTCTCTTCGCTTTGAACGTTGTGCACTGCCGATTTGTTAAAAATGCATGGTCAGGCATTTTAGCTTTATTCTTTTTTTTTACTGTGTGAGTGAGGGGACAATGGAAAAGAAAAGAACAGCCGCCCTACGAACACGTACTGCTTTTTGGGTCCTGTTGCCTATATATTCCCACATAGTCGGTTCAGAATCCACTCTTCCCCAGGTAGTCAAAGGAAAGGCACCAGGCAGAGCCCCTCAGCCATGAATCCTTTTGCGGCAAGCTTCCTGTTGTTGGCAGGTAAGGGACGGTGACTTCGCCATTTTCTTTGGGCTACGTATATGAACGTCCTAAGCTCGTAGTGAGTTTAGACCTTGGAGCGGTCACAAAATGCTGCATGACCTTGACAAGAGTTAAAGGCAAAGTGTACAGACGCCGTTATTATAGCTTCTTGTGAGCTGCCGGCGAATTGTTAACTTGATAACTAGCACTTTATTACCAGTTTAGTCCCTTCGAAGCGTACCCGCTTAATAGTTGTATTAGTGGCCGCTGAAATGCCACATCATATACTTCGCAACTGTGATATGACATCATAACTTTTGTCATGGTTAATATTTAAGCAAGTCTTTCCCGATGCAAGCCATCGTAATTATGATACGATTTAGCCTTTCTTGTCTTTTTTGCATGCAGCAAATAAGAAAACCAATGTATAAAATAGCTAAAGGTAACCAATGCCAAAAGAGCAAGAATAAGATGTACTTCAATAATAAAGAGCTCCTGGCATATAATCCGTTTAAACATCTCGTCAAGCTTGTTTTTCATTTACTCATTCCCTGTGCTTATCGCTCGGATTTCCTTCTCTCTGTTTTGATTTCGCCAAACCACATGTAAAACGTGCTTCACCTAACCGCTATACCGCAGGCTTTGAGCGACAAATTGTGTAGTTCATTTTTGTGCTTGAGATATATGCTTTCAAACGATGTACAGACTAGCATTTCAGTAAGATGAGTGGTTGGGTAAGAAGACGGGACAAGCGCACTTGTCCCGTCACCTTTCAAGTCATTGTTTCTTTTGCGCAACCCATCTTTATGAGGCTAGCATTTGCCCAGGAAATCAGTTCACCTTCATTCTTTTCTGCAATTAACCTAGATTAGAAAACATACACCGCATTTCATTACCTGGCTGGTTTTTTATTAGCACAGAACTTTTAGATCATAGGCTGGATTGGTGCTGATGAAAGATACAGACATTAAATTGTTTCATCCAGAAGAGGCGATGTTTAAAGCAGGATCAGACTGATGATTCTGACAGTAGAATGTTAACAGTCTCGAGGCTGGTAGAGAGAACTCCCCGAGCTTCCACTGGCAATACTCAAGCATCAGCCAGCCAGGGGGGGGGGGGGGAGGCTTAAAATTAACCGGCAATATTTCTACAACGAACTTCTTGCTTCTTGATCTCTCTTGGCATCCCTCCGCCAAATGACAAAAACATAGACTCGACAAAATTTGCTAGAAAAAAATACAGAAAAAGTAATAGCTTGTCTTTCTGTTTATTTCTATTCTTTTTTTCATCATACGTCTCGCCAGAGTATGTTTTGGCATTCCATTAAATATCTCTCGCCAGAAAGCGAACCATGGATTCCACTTATCGAAGCGAACCGCATGCGCGGAAATATTTCACCCAAAGGCCGGAATTTTAAAACGATCGAAAAAAAAACAAACGCTGAGCTGCCTTTGCGCTATGAAATTAAAATTGTCATCTTCATTTCTCCCTGTGCAATCTCTAAAATGCTGAAAAATAATCGGGGGTAGCTTTATCTGGTAGCACGAAAATACGCAAACAAACACTAATTGAAAATGCCAGACTGAAAATTTGTTTTCGAAGACAGGAAATGGCGCAGTAATTGTCTCATGTCGGTGGACACTGTAACCACACCGTAAAGGAAGGGAGGAAGGCGGGAGTGAAAGAAGAAAGGAAGAAAGAGGTGCCGTAGTGCGAAGCTCAGGGATAATTTCGACCACCTGGGGATCTTTGACCTGCACTGACATCGCACAGCACAGCAGGCTTATTTTGCGTTTCGCCTCCATCGAAGCAAGGCCGCCGCGGGCGAGTTCGAGCCTGGAAACTCCTCCTTAGTAGCCGAATGCGGTAAACACTCAAACACAAAAGCGAAAGTTGAGTGCCATCCTTCGTCTGCCCGCGCTTCACATAGCGCCTTTGCGCCGTTCATATTCTTGTTCAGTTTAAGCGAGTGCTGTCTTTAGATAGCAGGTGCCCAGAAATGAAATGCATTATTGCGCTGTAGGGTAGCAATCAGTAGTGGTCCCTGTCGGAATGGCATTTAGGAATAACGAAAGCTCGACGTATGTTACTGCCGCTTTTATTGTGTGGTACGCTATCTTTACGAAGACTAGGCGCATTATTGATGAAAAGCAGTTCAGATTTTGCTAAGATAGCAAACAATTATTAACCCTGTCTATATTAGGATTCATAACTTGTTAACTGCCAGCACTTTTTGTAAGAAGTGAAGATTTAATTTACAATTTTAAGAGAGACTACTGCCAGTGTATCACTTTCCTCTGAGCGTAATAAGCGTTATGCGCTTCACGGCTGCGGCTGCGTCAATTGAGGATGTAGTAAAGATTTCTTACAGCGATTAAGCTTCGCTCAAAACTAAGCCATTTCAGTGAAATAGAGGTCACAATTATGTACGGATGAACACAACAGTGACAAATGTTTATCTCTGCATATGCCACAAACGCTTCATTATGGCAGGTTAACACCATTGGTTACGGCAAGTAATTTTTTGAGAACAAGATTAATTTATGATACTTTTCACTCGAAAAGAGTGTTTATAAATGTAATGGAGATTTTTTTGCCTTTTTTAAGGCAAGAAGAGGCAAGAATACGTGCTCTGCGCTCCAGTACTCGAGCCGCGCGTTCTCAAATCGGGAGATCAGGAGGGAAAAAATATCAACCAGAAAAATTAACAACGCACCTATCTTTGGACTTCACGCGGACGAAAAACGTTAGACCACAGTTCTACCGCCCACAAAAAAGGCTGCGTGTTTTGCTAGACCTAGGTCCGCATCGAGATCGTCTACCATCTGGCTCACCTACCTAACAGTATTAACTCACGTGACCACAATAGCTTTCTCTGCAAACAGACTGCGACACCAGAAGTAACAGTATTTAATTCAACGCCTGGCGTACAGTAGAGCAGCTGCTGAAACAAATATATTTGCGGTTCCTTGGTATACTCCCCAAAGGGATAACAGCGACAGCCCACACAGTAAACGCTCTGCTACTCTTATACACATTGAAACTGCCACAGTGAAACTATACGCAGTGAAACTGCCAAAACGCATATTACACGGATTTGCAGAAATTATCACTGCGTTTTCTGCACCGATAAATAACTCAACTGTCAAACTAAACGTAGTAGACGCAGGTTGTTTTCAAATATTCGGTTGTAAAAACTGTCTGGCGCTTGGTGACGCTCGCGTGCCTTCTGTGTTATATATTGGCCACATATGTCATACCCTTTGAGCTTTTAGCGGACAATAAATGTTGATGATGGTGAGTAAGCATTATGCATGTGCACTCCAATCTCACAACCGCCATGGCAGCGTTTTCTACTTTGTGAGGTGCCAGAGACGCAATCTGTTGGCGAGAGCCGTGGTGGCTAGGAACATGACGGAAGCATGCGGCATGCGCCACCAGAGGTGGAGATGAAAAACCTAGCTCTGTTTCCCGAGCACTGTAAAGTCGGCCGCCTGAATGTCCGGTTGAACGCTGCGAGCGGGAGCGAGAAAAGTCCGACCGTCCTCCAGAAATCGCCAAGCAGTTTAACCCCCCCCCATCTCTATAATCATCCGTCGAGATTGTGCGACGAGATGCTTCTAATCTTAGCTCCGCCAGTTTCGTCTTTGCTTTCATTGCGTGCTATTCACGCACAATGCTGTCGGCATTGTCCGCGTTATTGTGGAGGATTTAATCGTGTTATACATTAAGGGTCTTGTGCGTAGGCATGGTGTGCCCTCTCTCTGAATTTGTGTGTTTTCGTGTGTGGATAAGCTGCAGATGCTCTTAGTGTCATGAGGACATATGTGTTGGCTCATCTGGCAGCGTCAGCGCACTGTATTTTTTATCGCAACAGCGAAGGAAGTTATTGCCGCGGAACTTCTCATCTAAAGTATTCGACGAGTAAAGATTATTTCGAAAAAAGAATAATCTGTAATTGTGGGAAAATTGGTTTTAATTTTTTGGCTCCGCCTTTAGCGCGACATTCGGTTAATATGTATACATTCTTCGGTCCCGTGAAATTCATTTACCTGGCCTTTACTATTGCTTAATGCAAATTAAGGCTTTTTTTTCTTTTCAGTAGTGCGAGCTCAGCTTTTTCAGCTTCCCAACGATGAAGTACCTACAAATTAATCGATCAAAATCTGCTGCAGAATCACATTACCACTGGTTTTACGGGGTTTTCAACAAATAAAAATTGTATAATACTTAAGGTTCAAGGTAATTACGGACAAACGACGTTTTTCTTTGTGGTCATTACATTTTGTCATACTTTGCAAGTTTAATTTAAATCATGTTCATCTCTTTCTAATTTTGAAATATTGGTCAAATATTTTACTTTTGAAATCTATCAGATTTTTTACACTCTTTGTTCTTTTTCTGTTTTTTTCTTTATTCTTTCTCAATTGACTATCCTAATATTCCTTGTACAGTTGATGAACGCGATTTTTTTTTGTAGCCCTATGCATGCTGCTCGTTCAGGCTCACGGTACAGTCCACGGACTATGGGGCCCTCTTCTGTATATAACTATGGATGGTTATATATATTACAGTCACTGGCTCTTGCGTAGTAGTGGTGGCGTCAGTACGATAGCGTTCAATCATATAAAAGGTACTGGCATTAACTTCTCTAATCCCTTTATTTTTCTTTTTAGCTTCGTTGACCTGCAGTGCCGCTGCACCTGCAGCCGGGAGCAAGACTGAAGAGCCCGGCGTCTCCAGTAGTTCCCCGGGCGCCTCTTTTGCTGGTGGTCTTTCAGGAACGGAACATAGTTCCTTCGGTGGTTCCAGCCTTGGTAGTGGATTAGCCTCAAGTGCAGGAGGTTCCAGCCCGGGTTTCACCGGAGGAAATTTCGGCTCCAGGTCTAGTCATGCAGGCGCTAGTGGATTTGGCGCGCCAGGAACTGGAGGCTTTTTTGGTTGGGGACGTCCCACCGGTGGTTTGGAGGGGGGCCATTTATTTGGTTCCAGTGGGTTCTCCAGTGGTTCCTGGGGCAGTAGTAGCACAAATGGCGCGGCTACACCAGGTGGCGGCTTCAGCTGGAGCGGTTCAACCGGTGATGCCTCAGGTGCTGCTCCAGGCAGCGCTCCCCAATCCGGAGGCAGTGCAGGTTTTGGTGGCTCACTTGGTAGTGGATGGGGAACTTCCGGCGGAAGTGGCGGAAGTTCAGGTGCTGGTGTCAGCAGTGGACATTTCGGCTCCAGCTCTGGACAACCAGGCGCAGGTGGATTTGGCGCGCCAGGATCAGGCTTTGTATTTTGGAGACGTCCCTCCGGTAGTTCATGGGGGGGGTCAATACGGTTGGGCTCCAAGCGGTGGATACAGTTTCTATGGTCCCAATTGGTACGGCAGTGGGTACGGCTATGACAATGGTTTTGGTGGTGGATTTGGCACTGGTCTTGGAGGAGGCTACGGCAGCGGCTTTGGTGAAGGCCTTGAAAGCGGCTACGGCGGCTTCGCATGGGGAGGTCCTTCAGCTGGCGGGAGCTTCGGCTCGTTTCGCACGTCTGAATCAAGCTTAGGTCAACGTCCTCAAAAGCTAGGGGCTGCACGTGCTGCTTCAACTGGGTGAGTGTTTTCAACTTGTTCACTACTGGGAGTTTAGTTCGAAAAAATATGGGAAGAGAACACGATCCTGTTCTCGCGAAATGAGCTTTCAGAGTACAAAATACTTTCATAACTAAGCCAGTTTTATGATTGCAGAAAATTCTTACTCTATCCACCAGAGGCTGCCAAGCAAAATTGATCGAGCTTTTTTCAGCAATCAGTTCTTTAATAAGCATTGCTCGTTTGATACTTGGACGTATGATACATTTGGAGCAGTAGCGTTCGTGAGCCCGCTGCCACCATCGGCTTCCTCTAAATATTCACTTTTGCGTGGCTCACGAACACGCTCGGTTAAAAATTCACTCTTTATCAGCAAGGTATTAGCTTAACGACTGCTGATTGGTTTGTTCAAAGTATCAAACATTTTTGTCAAGCGGATTGCCCAAAACGCAGGGTACTTCTCTGTGACAATAAATTGTGACTCAGGTTTCTTTTCTAGATTCACGCAGTCTCGTGAATGTTTTACTGCACGTTTTCCTTCCAATAGTGCAAATTACCGCGATGTTTGGCAGACCTGTGGCAAATAATTCATGCGGAAATTGAATTTAATAACCCCTTGTCCACCGGTCACAGTTTAGGTGATTTTTAGGGCAACGTGCGTTTGCAACGTCACAAACATTAACTACACGTTAATACACGTGACTTGCTCGAAGAGCAAATTTTGAGGCTTGTACTAGGTCGTCCTATGAATTTTTTTCAACGGAGTCGTCCGATCCAATCCTGATTTTGATCCATTCAACGCACATGCCCTTTTTTCAATATTGGCTACGTGGCTTATGTACGTAGCTAGGCTGAATGGTGGGTCTGTTGGTAATAAATGTTAAAAACGGTTATTATATCAATAAACAAAAAGCTGTGCACTGAACAGGAAACTGCGCAAGGCCAGTCCATGTCCTGTAACTCCAGAGGACACGCTCCGATGCTGTGCCCTGTGCAGCTATAGAATACGGGCTGGCCCTGTGCAGTTCCATGTCGTGTGCACATCTTTGTTGCTGCTAATAGCCCGTTTGAATACGGTGTAGAGCGACAAGACGTGCATATTTTGTTTACTTGACAACACTTGTCCTCAGCTTAATTAGGGACCCTGCAGGACAAACGCCTCTCCCAGTGACCTCCATTACACGTGCCCTGCAACATGAATCAAGTGTAATTCAGGCGCTAAACCTTTGGTTTGGATCTATGGCATTTAAATGCATTTTTATGTCGTCGCAGGTCATTAAACTTTGCAAGGTGGTATTCGTTTCTAACGCAACTGCTCTTAATTTTCAGATCATCGCCTGTCGCCACCAGTGCATGATGTGCACTTCTTCCACTGAGGACAGCCTGAAACAGAAGGTCAGCTGATATGTCGACCTCTGTTGCAGTGGAAACATTATGTCCCCGTTGCTTTAGTGTAGAAAATATGCACTTCATGCTCGGTCTGAAGGGCACCTTTCTAAGTAAATTGAGGATGTACTCAGAGCTACAAGGTCTAAGAGCAGGATGTTTAATAATATATTGACTCGATGAGGAGTTTCCTGATGCCAGCAGTTGAATGATGAGACCATAGTTGACGCGCCGAGGCATCATATATTGTAGAGAGAGGCGGGCTAGTTGGAGACTAGTAGTAGATTGCATCTTTAGAAGGAAGGAAGGCCTCAGACGTTGCTGGCACATACCCACTACGGGGGAGTGGCCAAGACACAGGCGGTTAATTGCTGGATACAGGAAAGATTTGACGGGAAAAGGAGTGGTAATAGGATGTAGCCTGATAGATTGGAAGACGGAAGGACAGGAGTTTCTTCCTCGTCGCTTGTGTTTTTGCGCGGTTTCAAGAATCATATATTGATTTCGATAAATCAATGATTCACAACTTTTGCTGAGTATTCTAATCTGGCAATGCACCATCAAGAGCCTGCACCGTTCAAGAAACAAGCAACTATTCGTTGGAAACAGGAACAAGGCTAACGTTAATCAAACGCGATTTCTATTCATGTATATTAACTACGGTCACACCATTTACACGCGTTTTTCAAAGGCTACCTCCCCAAATTACTGAAATGAAATATCAGGTATAGGACTTGTTTAAAAAACCGAATTTTTCTGGTACCGGTTGCTGGCAGCTTGTCATTACGCTGCAAAATGGTTTGATCTTGTTGCATTTGCTCGAAAGGTGTGCAGTGTAACACTGCTCACTTTTGAAACTTCCGTTTTCCTGAACTCTGCAGAAGCTCCCCACACAGTAATTGATTTCAGTGAGGATTTATCTTGGAATTAATTATTTGTTTCTTCAGCCTAGAAACACGGCTTGCGCATATTTGCCTAAGCTTTTTATCAACAAATCAGTTTCAATTTAATATTCTCCCTTCAAATGTTTCCATAAATTATAACGGGCTTTTGCTTACTTTTCAGACACCTGAGATGCACATGAGCCGCTTCGAGATAAAACCCTGAAAAAAATGTGTCCAGCGCATCGTACCATGACAAGACTACTAGTCCCTAATTCTAAGTAAAATAAAGTTATTCGATTCCGCAGTCAGGCTGTCACGTTTATTTTATGTTCTTTTCTTATTTACATGTGATGTTGATTTGCTCATACGCCGTCGTACGAAACTTAACTGCAGAGCTTAGGTTGAAATAATATTGTCAGGCGTCGCTACAAAGCCAGCAACACCCAGACCGGGCGTGTAAAAGGTACGGGCGGTCGTACCGTGCATGATGCCATCTCTCTCAACGACTCGTGCGGCTTCCGTTGTTACAATCGGCACTACATGCAACCGCAAGGGACGAGTAGCACAAACTTTTAACAAACATACTGAGCGCCAAGTGGTCGCTGTTGCTGCACGTTATGCACACGCATTCACTAAGGAAATACAAAACGCCTGCATTGCACAAACATAAAATAAAATCGGTTGAAATGAGCTCTGGAGACCATCTCAAGTTGGCCTATATCTGTTGATTACAGGTTTGTAATGATAAACAGGCTGGTTTAACTAGAAACCAAGCTATTGTTAAGTTATAAAAAACATGAAAGACGAAAATACTGGTTGTTGACGGCCAAGTTTCCTTAGTAAGTTAACTCCTTTATGTGAAGCACTCTGCCACACGGATCTCTTAGGCTAGACCTCGAACATTCGTTATTGCTGCAAATTATCAAGGCGCTCCTAAAGCTCTCGACGTCATTACCAAAGCACCAAATCTGAATCACGAAAAATTATTTTAAAATTTAACTACAAATTTTAAAGCAAGAAATGCATTCCACGCCATTGAATAAACGTCAACCCGATCACAAAAATCAGAGTTATGTTATCTTACTGAGAAGTAAAATTTCAGAAAGACATCTTGAGTGCGCTTGCGATGTAGTAGTAAGTGGTATTTATTAAAGTAATAATAAAAAGGGCGGAAAATATTTTTTCTAGCCCCGTCATCTGCCATCGATATTGAAGCACCTGAGCTGGGGCAGCGGAAATAAAGGATAGCAGGCAGAATGGAAAAATGAAATTAAAGAGGTGAGGGGACAGGAAGAGAGGACAGGGGGAGAAGTAATATGCACAAACTATTTACACAATAAGAAATATGTCCAGGTTGTGCGTGTGATTAGTTCATGATGGACAACTTTATTTTGGCGGTGGTAATTGGGACGGCGTTGTTTTTCAAACACGCAGCTAGGCAGGCAATGATGGCTCGCTAAGCGGTCAGCAGGGAGAACTGCGGTTTCAGAACGGGCGGGAACATATATATCTTGCTGGTTCTTTTGTCACGCATGATTGCTACTCGGGAGCTGCCGAACGTTCTTCACGTTATGTAGAAATCGCAGGCGCCTAGCCCTTGCGCCTCGGGTGAGGACCAGTGTAATCACCATAATTAAGCCCCAAATGCGCATTTAATCACAAGTGGCAACTGAGAGTCCAGGAATCGCCTAGCTATTTAAACACATGATGGACATGTAGGAGATGAGATGATTTTGTATGTTAAAAAGGGATTAACAAATATTCGCGTTGCTAAAAATGAACTGCGAAATTTCACTGAATTGCGCCATGCACCTCTCTAGCTGTGGTTTGTGGGCAGCATCTGGACGCGTTTCGAGACAAGTGCATAACGAGCCAGGTGCATGATGTAATAATGTCTGTAAAAGAAGGGTATGCATCTGGAAGCAATGACATCAAACCGAAACTACTGAAGGCTGTCAGTCAAACAGTGAGCACCCCTGTGGCACACATTTGTAATCTAATAATCTCAACGGGAGTATTTCTATGCAAAATGAAACTTGCTTGTGTGACGGCTAAACAAAGAAGGCTGATTTGATAACCCGAACAACCATAGGGCAATCTCCGTGTTTTCTGTATTCGCCAAAATCTCCGAAGATATTATAAACAAAAGGCTCGTTGGATTTCTCACCTCGCAAAATATTATAGTAAGGCAGCAATTTAGTTTTCAGAAAAATAAGTCACCAGAATCAGCACTGATTGGAATAAAAAAAAAATTCTACAGAATGTAAAAAACGAAGTTTTGACTCTCGGTATATTCCTCGAATTTAAGAAAGCTTTCGATAGCGTCCAGCAATGATATACTTCTAAAGAAACTGCCGTATTATGGGATCAGCGGTACAGCTTTGACCCTCCTTAGGAGTTATTTAACATCCCACGCGCCGTATTATGTGATCAATGGTGCACGCTCCCAGACAAACAATGTTTCATTCGGAGTACCACAAGGGTCCATTCTAGGGCCAGTGCTATTTATTCTGTATATCAATGATATTGTTAATATACCAGGCGCTTCAAATGTAGTGCTATATGCTGACTACATGAATGTGTTCTTCTCTGGAATTGATTTAGAGGTGTTATTTATGGAGGCGAACAATTGGATGTTGAGCTTAACCTCATGGCTGGGATGTAACCGCCCCGCACAGAACACAAACAAGATTCAATATGTACTATTCCGTTCTAGAGGCGCCACAATTCATACATTTCCATCTTTAAAGTTTAAAGGCATGGACATAAATAAGTCTTCGACTACCAGATTCCTAGGTATTACTTTCCAGGAAGATCTGTTGTGGAATACGCATATCGATGCACATAAAATTGATCTCGCGCTCTGGTAATCTTACATAGAGTAAGGTGTTATCTTCCAGTCAGTATAAAACGACAGATATACTATTCTCTTATCCACTAACGGCTTTGCTATTGCTCACTCGTGTGACAAAAGACGAATAAAACAAGCTTAGATCCCCTAATATAAATTCAAAAAAGAGCAATACGAGCTATCGGTAACTTAGAGCAGACCGACATATGCACGCCTTACTCCAAATCGTACGGTATTCTTGAAATACGTAGGCTTTACAAATACAAATTAATACTTGAACTTTATCATCAATACCGGTCCGATGAAGACATTTGAATCAAAATGTTACGAAAAAAGGAGTTCATACGATTTAAGGGTGAATATTATAATCAAGCCCAGAACGTGAACGAACTACGGGCACCAAAGATTAAGCTATCAGATACCGGATCTGATAAACCACTATCGCATGATTAAAGAGGTATTAAAAAATGCTCGATCTCTAAGCCAAGTTAAGAAAATAGTGAAGAATGTGTTTTGGAAGGAAGAGCAGCGCTCTAGAACTTTTTCGCAAATTTTTTTTCTAATTGACAGTTTCAGTCATGTTTGTGTATTTTGGATGCTTATATTTATGAGCTCTGTTTTTTTCTCAAGCATGTGTTTGCTAGTGGAACTGTATAATTAAGAGCGGGTTTCCTATTTTCTTATCTTTCAGGAGTGCTCTCCAAAAGATGTCTGTTTCTCATCCGTTTCCAAACAGTGTCCTTTTTTTTTCTTCTTTATCTGTACATGAGTGTCAACCGCTGCTTGCCACAGGGTGGCGTGACCTCGTCAGCCAGTATCCTGCCTTTAGTCACGTCCCCCAAGACAATGCTATGTTGTTGTGAATTAATACATAAAAAAATAATCCTTGTTGAAATCGCATGAAATGTGTTTAGTTACTTATTAATGCGAACACATTAGATGGCTCATCGACATGAAAACACGTCGTCTCCCAAAATGTGGCTGCGTCAGAGAACTAACTCCTCATTGGTGGAAAACGGTGTTACATCACGAAAGGCGATAAAGTAAGAAACGTTCACCAGTAATTGTCAGTACTATAAGTTCCAGCTGCACCAACTGCAAATAGAATAGAGTTAGAATAAAACTTGAATAGAATTAGAAGAGAACTGGAATAGAATTCAAAGAAAGTTGAAATAGAATTGAAATGCTGTTGAATTATTAACCCGTAAGTTCCTTAATAATAATAATAATAATAATAATAATAATAATAATAATAATAATAATAATAATAATAATAATAATAATAATAATAATAATAATAATAATAATAATAATAATAATAATAATTGGTTTGGGGGGAAAGGAAATGGCGCAGTATCTGTCTCATATATCGTTGGACACCTGAACCGCGCCGTAAGGGAAGGGACAAGGGAGGGAGTGAAAGAAGAAAGGAAGAAGGAGGTGCCGTAGTGGAGAGCTCCGGAATAATTCCGACCACCTGGGGATCTTTAACGTGCACTGACATCGCACAGCACTCGGGCGCCTTAGCGTTTTTCCTCCATAAAAACGCAGCCGCCGCGGTCGGGTTCGAACCCGTGAACTCTGGATCACGGGTTCGAACCCGACCGCGGCGGCTGCGTTTTTATGGGGAAATAATTGGTTTTTGAGAATAAGAAATGGCGCAGTAACTGTCTCATATATTTCGGTGGACACCCAAACCGCGTCATAAGGAAGGAGTAAAGGAGGGAGCGAAAGAAGAAAGGAAGAAAGAGGTGCCATAGTGGAGGGCTCCGCAATAATTTCGACCACCTGGGGATCTTTAACGTGCACTGACATCGCACAGCACACGGGCGCCTTTTGCGTTTCGCCTCCATCTAAACGCTGCCGCAGTGATCGGTTTCGAACCCCGGTACTCCGGCTCAGTGGACGAACGCCTTAGCCACTGAGCCACCACGGCCAATGGAAGATATGAGCGCATCATCTCGAATCTAGCGACTTTCATCGGAGCACTGAACTATCAGAAGCAAGAGGAAAGTGTTTAAAAATTGACATAGCAATACTTAATGCGCCGAGGCATTACATATTGATTTCAATTAATTCATGCTTCAAAAATATTTGCACACTATTCTAACCTCAAAATGGGCCGTTGAGAACGCACACCGTCCAATATACAAAAAAGTATTCGTGGAAAACAGCAGTAAGTTCAACGTACTGCAACAGAGATGTTTTTCTCAGCATGCCGAGTGTTTCAATTTTCACGGGTTTTTCAAAGGTTTTCTCAAGTAAACTGCTAAAATGAGATATGAGCTCCGTTAATTGTTCAGGCAACCGATTTTTCTGATAGAATTTCTAGCTACCTATTATAAAATTTCAATTTGAGTTCTCCTAAGTGCAGCTACTATAAAGATGTGCATTGTAAAAATGTTCGCTTTTGAAACTTCCATTTTCCTTTGCGCTCAAGCAGCTCTGGATATACTAAATAAATTTCCATGACTACGTCCCGTTCGTTGCGCCGTAGTCATGGAATATAGAAGCCAACTCGCTCAAAAACTAATCTTAATAGTACTTCAATTGATAATATTTGTTGCCATGTTTGAACCGTTTGGTTAGCCTTTGGATACTGCTGCCACATATTTTTCTAAATTATTTACGAACAAATTCGTTTATAGTTTAACATATTCACTGAAAAATATTGTAAAAAATAATGGTGGGATTTTGTTTGCTTACACTGCCCAGTCATGTGCACCTGCTTTTCCAAAATTAACTGCGGATGACGCGTCCACCCCCTCATATACACACGTAAATACTACTCTATAATTATAAGCAAAATAAAGTTCTTCGATTCCGCACTCACACTGTATGGTGTTTGGTTTCTACTCTTACTTTTCATGCGCTAGCACTAAGGCCTCCACTCGCCGATTTCTCCGATCTCTGTCTTATCCCTGCTTCACCTTGAAGCAGCATAGGTGTTCAACTACTCCTGTGGTGGCTCGCGGGCCACTTACGTCAAGCGACATTATGACGCCGGATTGTGAGCAAACTGCCGATTGTGGAGGGTGGCTGTTAAATAATGATTGGTCGCGATAGGCACATACGGAAGAGCAACATGGGTGTCACAGCCTCCACCGCTGGCCCCACTTACGAGCGCGGGCGGATGGTGCACCGCTTAAGCGCTGCAACCACTTTTGGTAGTATGAGTACAAATGTGGGCATTAACTCATTAACGGTATCGTGTCATGCCCTTGAGGCGGAACGTAAGTGTCCCTTCAAACTGCAACAAAGCCAACCTTACTCTAAACGGGCGGATACTGGGTGCGGCCAATTGCAGTCCACGTGCTTTTCCTGGCCGTTTGTGGTGAAATCTATATCTTAACGACGTCTGCGGCTTCCGGTGTCACAGTCGGTGCTGTATGCAAACGCGAGTGACGAGAACGCCTACCACCTTCCCCAAAATAGCGTCTACACCGGGGACTCCGCTCACCACAACATTGTTTGGGCTCCTGCTCACATGGGCTTTGAGGTAAAGGAGGCAGCTGACGCCGCAGCCCGCCCACTCTCTCACCTGGTATTTCCTTCCGACCCCGACTATCAGGAACTCGATTTCACACCCGCTTACTCCTTCAAAGGCATAGTTTTACTTTACCAATATGGCCACGGCGTTCATGCCCGCCCGTGTAAACTCCTCTCAAAGGCGGAGGAGCGGCTTCTGCACCACCTGTACACTAATACTCTGCGGTTCCCGGCAGCTCTCAAACACTTCGAGACTTCTTTCTCGGGCAGCTGTCCGCACTGTGCGGGGAAGTCTTCGGACATCTACCACAAGGTGTGGGCCTGGCCCTGCTATACCCCCTCACCTCAACCCTACACGGGAGGCGACCCTGCTCGGCTGCTGCGCTGACCATTATATACCAGGTGTCCCTAGCTAAATTAACCAAGATTTTAAAAAACACGGAATGTCCTACTCAATTGAGACCAACTGATGGTTGTTGACGGTCGCGTGGCCTAGTCTGCAGTATTTTTTCGTTCTTCGAAGTTAAATAATTGGCTAAAGGGCCACGGGAAGGGGTGTTTGAGCTTGGCTTTAAAATGCTTGCACTATGTAGAGTACAGGCCACCGAGCGTCCATGCCGCGTACGAAACCTCAGAAGCCGGCGGGAAATTTACAATACATTTTTAAAAATTCCTGCTTTCGGACCTCGCGGCGACTCGCGGTGCCGGGCTTTCGCACGAAAACCTGGAAGACGACGTCACGTCTTGCAAATGACGTCAGCAGCCGGGGGTTATCATTGGTTCACAGCGCCAAGCCCTTTCAGACTTCACGCGCTACCGCAGCCGTGGCCACTCCGCGCGCGTCGCAGCCGGCGGAGGTAGGGAAGGGGCCGAGCGACTGGGGCCGGCGGAGGAGCGCCGCAGTTATGGCGTGCGAGAGGAGAGGGAAAGGCGCGAAGACGCGGAAGTTCAAATTTTGTGTGCATATAACTCAGCTTCCACAAAACGCATTAAGATAATTCGTCCTGGGGGATAATTATGAACCTTCTTTTAATATTCCAGACATATCGCACCTCTATTGAGACCCCCTTTCTGGGTCAATTTAAGCCTAATTAGCTAACTTTTTAATTATTGAATTCAGGAACAAACTGTCAAAGTAAAAGTGGTAGATCATCTCAAGAAACCACTTACAGTGCGGCTTCCATCAAGGTACGATTTGCGTAGCTTTACTTATTGTCCTTAAAACAAAGCTATCAAGTTACGAGCTCACGGGTCACATCTCTCCCCAATTTGCACGCAAAGGCTCATCGGGCAGCGCATTTCCGTAAAAAATGGATTTGGTTCTCTAAGACGCGTCTTGGGATGTTTAAATGGCACCATTGTCATGTAGACGATTTTTTTATTGTGCGAGCTAGGGTTTAAGGCCGGAAAACAAACTACTTTACGTTAACGGTATCTTGGTGCAAACGTTGCGGTCAACTCTTTTTAATGTGATCTACAATTTTTCATTGGATGCTTTGTTCCCCAAGGTAATAATTAAAAAGTTAGCAAATTGGGCTTAATTAAATAGTTCACGCAACTAGGTCACGCAACTCTAAACACCCTAATTTGGTCTCACGCGGGTAGGACATTCCGTGTGATTTTAAATTATATTGACCAAATCATGTGCCACAAAACACTTTTGATATATATATATATATATATATATCGAAAATGGTGGGGTTGCCTATCAACTGAGCCTTGCTGATCAACTGAGGACGGCCTATTTATTAAAGCTATCTAATGACAAAGGGACTTGTTTCACTAGAAACTGAGCTTTTTAAGTAATGAAAGAAAAATAAGAAAATACTTGTTTTTCCGGCTGTCTGCACTGGCAAGTTAACTGCGATAATACAAAGCGCTTTTCGACACTGATCTCGAAGGCTACACCACGTTAGTTAGTTATCAGAGTTATCAAGTCATTCCTAAAGGTCTCGGAATCACTGCAAACGCCACAAATCTGAATCAAATCGGGGAAAAAATATTCCAGGTTTAACTAAAAACTTTACACCAACAAATTCATTTCAGGCTGCTGAACAAGTGCCAACTAAATCATAAAAAGCACATCTATGGTATTCTGCTAAGATGTAAAGTTCTACGTATTTTTATTGACTGAACGTTGACTTTAAGTGTGCCTATGAAAAGTGCGACTTCGTTGCTGTTTAAACACGCAGTGCATGTCTCGCCTCTCAAGCGAGAGGCTGGACAGGCAACAACGGCTCGCTCAGTGGTCTGCGGACGAATATGCGGTTTCAGTCTAAACAGGCATATTAAATTGCTTGAATATCGCATGCTTAACAATGCGAAAGCGCCATATGGCTCATCAGCAACGAAATCAGGCGTCGGCGTTGACCAGCAGCAGTGGTAAAAAAAAAAAATCTCGGACGACGTCACCGTGGTGCCAAAGAATATTTTTTTTTTGCGAAGGTGCGGGGAATTAAACCCAAGACTTGCAGATCTGAGGCGAGCACACATCCTATCGGCCACAATACGACGGTGCATCTTGGCGAACAAAGGTGGACCTAGTATACGCGTTGCCTTATGTGTGTATGCTAATGAGTAGGTCTGTCATTAGAAAGGAAGCGAAAAAAATGAAACCTTATGAAAGACAGTAAAATAAAATGAAAATAAAACAAAAACAATGGTTTCGGATTAAAAGCGGTGCCCCGTTTCACAGTAGCGGAGATCCCGCAGTCAGCCCATCATGGTCTTGGGACAAGCGACCAAGGCTTCGCGGAGCAAATGCCAGTCCAAGACTCGCTGAGTTTGTGGGCGATGGTACACCATTAGAAAAATGCGAGGCATAAACGCTACGAGAAGATGCTCTTTCGTAGTTATCGTGGTGGTGGTGGTTGGGAGATCTTTGTTTAATCTAGCCTTTTCTAGCGCGGCTATAATATTTTAATAAAAATAAATGCAGTCAGTTTGGATGCCGACTGCGATTGAGAATGTTAGTGTTAGTGTTAGTATGACGCTTCTAGGAGATGAGGTTGTGCCCGTACTTTTTCGGATCCAGAGTCATATTCAGCGTGAGAGTACACATTATATACACACAGTGACGCTGCCTATTCTCACACGCGATGAAGGGAGGAAGAAAACGAACACAGCATGTTTGCTCTGCATGCGCTATCATGACACGAGAGCCGCGGAGAACACGCTTTACCGGCACGCCGAGGGAAGGCACCGCTGCGGTTTGGGCTTGGTAATTCAAAAGGCAGCGCACTACTCTATAAAGCGACATCGGGGCTTCTCAGAACGCGAAGATGTAAAAAGAAATTTAAGCAAGAAGATCACATATATGCAGTGTGTGGTAAATCCGTAGAACCAAGTGAACACACTTTATTAGAACCTCGGGGTATCCATCCAAAGTCGATATAGGCATGGTCGCTCTCCCTAAGACCCTAGGGTTTAGATATGACGAATCTAATGTGAATGAGTCTGCGGTAGACGTTAGAAAAAGCGATTGGAGGATTGGGGGCGTTAACGCAAGGCAATGGCGTAAGAATATAGGTTAAGTATTAGAAATGGGTGAAATGTTAAAGTTAATGTGAATGTACAGGAAAAAAACTAGAATTTCTAGACTGTGCCGTTAAGTTAAACACATTGCCAAGAGAAATATAGAAAAACATATACCCCGCATCAAGGTACCTGCCACTATACCATCAAAGCAGACGTTCCTAGCATTCATCCATTCATCCATCCTTGCCGCGTCCACTTGCCGCGTTAATTTAAGCTCAACGGTGTCCTCACGTAAAGCTCCTCTACTTACCTCCGCTGATGCTCTTACTGTTTGTTTTGTTTGGTCACGAATATTCTTAGCCACCGTGGCTTTGGTGCAATAGAAAAGTCTGAAGGGAAAAAGAAACGCGAATAACGCATGGAGTGAATAAAAATAAAAATTGATGCGGGCACTTAGGCTACGCTTTAAGGGTATGACCGATAACGTAATCGGTTAGAATTTCCATTCTGAGCAGTTTCACATTTTGAACTCATTTTATTTTTTTTCAATTGTTTCAATTTAATAATTGATCAATTAAACACTTCAAATTTTCTTAACACTATCAAACATGGGCTTTTCTTTCTGACCATTTTGACATATTTGAACCCCCTTTTCCAATTCTTTAATTTTCTTCTGTCTTTACTGATACTGTTAGCCCTGTTGAAGGGCCATTACAGGAGTGGAAACCACAAAAACAAAAAGGAAAAACAAGCAATTCCAACAAATTCAATAATGCTAACGCGCAATGCATAATAAAAGTGATCACACCGGATAGCAGAAAATTGCGGTTAAACGTATGAGTTAGCACTGATCACTAGAACCCAAAACCATCATGATGCGATATGTTTACTGAGCCCCCGATTATTTCCGACTCGTGGCGCAGACTACGCCGTCTGCTCTTCGACCGAACGAGCTGTATATGCTATCGCGTAATAATGAATAGAGAGGAAGAAAAACATCTGGTGTAGGAAGTACACTCAACATTCAGTAATTTCCGCGAAACATGCAAATCTGCGGCCAGGAGTGGAATTTCTTAGACGGGGAGAATCTCTGAAAGAACGATGACACAGTTGTCTTCAAAATTCTTTGCTTGAACAGGCTGCCTCTCTATTTAGCAAAGGAACGCCTCCGAAAGTTCGCGGACGGCAATAATAATTAATGCATTGGACTGATCCAGACGCAAACGGTCATTTACAGAACTACACGTTTTGTGGATACATCTCAAATTACAGCCCATAAAATACACAAATACTCGGCGCTTGCACTCTCCCCCCAGTTCGCGCTCAGACAAAGCTTACGTAACCTACCAGACACCCTAAAAAACAAAACAAAAAAACGCGAGAGTGGGGTGACGTTCGTCACCCACCAGTCGTGCGTCATTTAATGCGTCACGCACTTGCATCTCTTTCTATCGCATGTATTGCCGCATTGCTTGGTTAAGAAGTTTTTCTCAAGCTAGGCTAAGACGCCGCGAGACAAGAAGCCATTCGATTGTCTTGTTGAACAGAGCTAAACTGCATAAATTTCACAAAGGACATTCTAATGATATAAAGAATAACAAGGCCTCTTTTCACATTTTACGTTGTGCAGAATTTTCGGAACAGCAACTAGGTTTCACTGTCATGGTATAAAGGTCCAGCAAACTTTGCATTTTTTCTCACATCCATTTTTCCTCGTCTTTTCCTGCTGTTTTATTTTTTCCTCCTTGCCCCACCACTGCCAGAGCGCCGCTGTTTTCTCCTGGCAAACGGATTTTAGCCGCCCCTCTCTCCCAGTCTCTTCCTAAGAGAGTATAGCCACCTCATTTTTCGTTGCGTCTTTCCTTCTTTGTAATAAAGCATAAGATTTTAATTTACAAGGACCACAACACGGTATTTGTCTACGGCCGCGAAACTAAGTATAGCCTAATTTCTTTTCTCATCTCTTTCGGTTTCTGATTCAACAGCATAGCGGTGTCTACGATGACAGAGGTCCTTATAGGTCACGTGAATCATGAGGAAAACTGCCTCACTTCATCCCTGATGACGTCACTTAACTAGGCTAGCTGTGCGTGGGGCGCGAACGGTTGGAGTTTGCTTAGTTCTTGCTGATCCACTGGCTGTACTGTCTCACGCAAGCTGTCACTGATCAGCGCAGCGACGTCAGCGGAGCTTCCTGCACAATCTTCTGGTCGTCTTTTGTACTGGCGAGCTCACTCACATAAAGTGCTGGCTGCCTCAATGCTGGCTACCTCAGCTGCAAACACGTTAACAGATTTGGAGAGATTGCGCACAAGTACTGCGGAGAGTTTTTCGTTGATTCCCCTCATTAAGATGCGCAGCTTCTTGTCCTTAGGCATTTTCTTGTCCGGAGACTACCGCAGTCTCATTGCGGCGCTGCACGCGCGTCTGCAGTAACAGCACTGCCCTATTCTTGCGAAGTACTACATGGCTATACGACTTTCGAAGCTAAGCTTTAAACATTTCCAAGTGTTGAAGGAAGACTCACGGTTTACGAACCACGTTCTTGCCGAGTCCTGCGGCTAGAAGTAGACGTGGCGTAGTTTTTCTTCTTGGTCCCACTTTTTCATGGCTGCGGCCCTTTCGAATTCTAACCAATCTACTGGGTCCTCGTGCCGAGCTCCGAGGAAAAATGGTGGATCCCGGGGGGAGGGGGGGGGGTGCAAAACGAGCGATATCAGATTCCCAGCAGTCTGCACGATTCGCGTTTTCTAAAGTCCGCGTCGATGATGTATGTAGAGGCACTTCCATTATGGACGTCTGTGTCTTCATGGACTTGGTCATCGGAAAGGGCCCAAACTCGGGTAGGCGACCCTGCTGGCTGGTGGCGGCTTACTCCGAGTGTGGCTTCAGGCTCGACGTCCGTAGACGGCGGGAGGCTTGCGCTTTTGTTCTTCTGCGAGGCCCTCTGCATGGGCGTCACGAACCCAACACCTCCCCCAGATGTCACGTGTGGAAGTGAGGCACAGGAGCCTCACTAAGAAAGATGTTTATGGAGAACCTGCGCTGCCAAGGTGACACTGCAATTGTTCCATTCGGTGACTCAAAACTGCTTTTGTCAGCCGCTTGGGCCGCTGCAAACGCGAGAACACATTCTGCGCGATTAGATACCCGCGTGTGGCTGACAGCATTAATTGTCTAGCTTCTATCGGCGTAGCCCAGATAGCTGACGCACGGCACGTACGCCTTCTACAGGGCGCGGAGGCTCACACCAATAAGCGCCTAAAGGTGGCGCGGAAAAGTACTTATAGTACTACCCAAAACTGCTTCCTCTTCTCGCTAGGCAGTGTGTTATGGCGCTACAATCGGCACCGCAAACTTCAGCGCAAGCTCCCCATTGAGCGAACTTGAGCTCAAATTACAACTCGGCGGCGGCAGAGCAGGTGAGCGCCGTCGGCGGTAGACGAACGGTATGACGCGCGGCAGTAGGCAGAGCATGCTTTGTGCCTGCCTTATCGCTCTTCCGCGAGGCATCGGCGAGCAGGCGTGTGGCGCTGACTAAGCTTCGTAGTAAGAGCGCAATCATTGCGCGAACTGAATATAAGTGCGCAGTCTGTTGCTGGCCAGATTCGGTAAAAGATATACTGCATAGTCTACGGCAATATAATCGCGGCTTCGTTGTTTTAATTCACGCACAACGCTAAAGCCAATCTGCCCCGAGGGCCTAAAAACAAGAGCCCCAAGACCCGGAAGCGACCATTTAAACACCTCCTTCGGTATCGCGGAGGAGGAAAACTTGCTCCGTGTCGCTAATTGAAATACTCCATTAAAGTTGATGCATGTGCCAAAGGAGACGACGTCCCCAATGTGGACAAGGAAGCGGTAGGTTTTAACCAAAGCCTGTGCTGAGCCATGGACGACACTGTCGTAGAAAACTGTGGTTGATACGGCACCGAGCTCTTGAACATGGTGTAAACGCAAGCAGAGCTCCGAGAAAGGACTGACACGCGAAATAAAAGGGATTGATTTGCATTTCATCGTGTGAGCTGCAGCCATGCCTGCTGACTGATAACTGAACACTGTAGAATTAGCAAAAACAAAGAAGGTGGCATATTAGGGGCTCTCCGGATCCCTGGTTGCTAATGACAGCGGGAAAACGTCAACTTTTATTGCCTTTTTTAATTTGACAAGTCCGCATTTATTTGCTGCTGTGTTTCTGGCTCACCAGACATCATTCTTTCAAGCACTAAACTAAGCCCCTCACTGATGTTATTTCAAATGGTAGAATCATGCAGGAGTTATGCGTATGCAGAGACGAGATTACCCTTACAACTAGTGGCCTGTCGAAAATTTCTCCGCCTCAGTTATTGATTTTATTGATTCAGTGGATTCGTGCAATCGACGCTGCTACAAGACACAATGCGAGTTCTTCAAGGTGAGCTTAGGTTTGCGGGATTACTTAGCTCTAGTGCACATTTTGCCTATCTCTGTACTGCTTTTCGCGTTTATTTCTAATGTAAGTGATCAAAGGCGACCTATACTACAGCTTTGCGTGCTTTGAGGCCGGGGCACGGCTTCTAGTAAAAAAGGCAGTGGCAAAGCCCATTCAGTTTGCTTGTTGTCCTAACCTATACTGACTAAAATGGCATTAGGTGGATTATCCCCCTCCCCCGAAAAAAGATGACGGCTCGAGGCTCACGGCAGCATCGGGGCAAGTCGCCACGGATTCATCTCGAGTACATTGGGTATTTAGAGCTTTCTCTGGTTCCTTTAGCTTCAGCGCCAAGTAGCGCCTCACAGTACTGTGGCGGGAAGAAATAAAGCATGCCACTGCTTTTGGAAGGATGCTGAGCTCCCATGAATGACTGGCGCTCAGATGTTGCGCACACGTTGACGCCTTCAGAGCGTGATTTTCCATCTTCAGATTTCTTCCGTGACAGATTCTACGCGGCGTAGAAAGATGTCAGTTTGTAAATCACATAAGTGTTTAAAATGTCCATGGCACAGAACCCCAAGGCTAACGACGACCCGGTTGCGTGTACTCTCGCCTGGCACTTAAGAATGCGTGAGAGGGATCAGAAAGGAGTAATGTTTCTACTGGCACCGGCCACTGCAAATGACAATGCTCCAGGTTTACGTACGTGGAGGAGCAGTTTGAGCAGGAGCGCTCGGAATAGAGCCGATATTAGAGGATTATAGCATACCAGAGACATGATATCGTAGACGCACAACGGTTTACCAGACGCCTCCTGAACAGGCGCAGTGGCATTGGTGAGGCCAGGCGGGGCAACTGAACGTGTGCGGCTGGCTTCCGGTGAACCGATATACTTTTCCGGTATGTGAAAAGCCTCTATTTCATAGTGTTTAGCGCGAGTAGAGACTGTTTGTTTAAATGTTTTTCACGTTCTGAGCTTACCTAAACTCTAGGCCAGGGCAGGGTCGAGGAATGCGTTGCTACGCGGTACTGAGTTGCTTGCATTTGCTTGCAGATTTAATTAATAGTTCCTGAATTAAAGTATAGGTAGCGGAAAAAACATCACCGTTGCCAGAATGTGATACGGTCGGCTGATGCTCCAACTATTCCGACCTGTTGCATCAGCTGTAAAGAGCCTGTATAGTACTCGTTACCCATAAACGAAAGACTTTACGTTAAAATATGTACAATCGCGTGCGTCAGTAATAAGTAGAACCTCACCGAATAAAAAAGAAGCCGTGCTGTATTGCATCCTACCCAGCGTTGTGAAAGAAAAAGAGTTCGCGAGCCTTCTCCTCTGTTTTTTTTTAATTTATCCCAATTGCTTCCGATGGTAATTAATCTCGATTGTGGTTCGTAACGCAACTCGTAAGCATAATCCTCTTCCCTCGTCGAGGTATGTCTTAAACGCTGCAAAGAAGTTAATCATACACTATAGTTCCTTTTGTGACACGTGTAGATAGATAAAAGTAGACAAATAAATCTGCAAAGAATCTGCCTCTAAGAACTAAAGCTGAAGTGGCAGGAAAACAAAATAAATTTTATACTTTTATTTTTTCGTGTGAAAACACAGTGCTGACTGCAAGAATAGATGGGCTTAATCTAACCACTCGTGCAGACCCCTTTTGGTCAATGCTGTATGGGCAGTTATACTTGATTTCCAAGTAATCAAGCTGCAACCCATCAAAATTCAGCGCGACTAGCTGATACTGCGAACAATAATAAGATCATGGCAAGGTGGGCATCATGCAAACGAATAAAATGCACATTCAGATTTATCATGTACAAGATGTTTGTAGGCATTTTTGCAACTACAATGAATAAATAAACTACATGCCGGAAAATGCCTTGTCCTGGTTGCACAAAGAAATGAACTGCGTCATTTAGATGTTTTATAATTAAAGAGTGCTATAAATTATTTAAGCCAGAGGAGGAGGGGGCTTACTTGCAGCAGTATGGATGCTTCATTATTCACCCCTATAAATGCAATTCCGACGGGCGCGATCATCGCTCAGGTAAGTTGCAGCAATACGGCAAAGGCTGCGCACTAAGCATCCATTTTTTTGTCGTTTCTTAGCTTGACCAACAAGCAGACAGAGATTCTCAAGAGCACCGCCGTACATTAAAATTGCCCCGTTAGACCGTTCATGATCGCCACCTGAGGTGCCATGGCTCTGCAATGTGCATTATTGAATGAAAATGCGAGGAAGAGTGTGAGCCCCGAGTGCAGCTGTAGCTGTCGAGCTGCAATAGATGTGTTGTCTGTGGTTCTCTACAACCACTGCAATCGGCAGCAGTGCACACTTGGTGTGCATTCAATCAAGTGTTAGTCGTGTATCAACGAGTGAATTCCTTATTTATTTTGTTCATGAAGTGAGGTTTAATTAACTTTCAGTGAGGTGCAGTGTCGATGCAACGTGCCTTCTCTAGCCCGCAGGAACATTTTGCGCTGTTTTGACGAGTTCTGTTTTTCTTTTCGTTAGCTTTTAGTTGAGCCCCTGCTTCTTCTACCTTTTCGTAAGGCTCCTTCTGACCGCCCATAGGTGCATCAAGTGCTGGTCGACTGCCAGGGTTTCTTAGGTAGTATCAACGAGTGAATTCTTTATTTATTTTGTTCATGAAGTGAGGTTTAATTAACTTTCAGTGAGGAGCAGTGTCGATGCAACGTGCCTTCTCTAGCCCGCAAGAACATTTTGTGCTGTTTTGACGAGTTCTGTTTTTCTTTTCGTTAGCTTTTAGTTGAGCCCCTGCTTCTTCTACCTTTTCGTAAGGCTTCTTCTGTCCTCCCATAGGTGCATCAAGTGCTGGTCGACTGCCAGGGTTTCTTAGGTTCTCATTACATATTTCGTATGTTTCGTGATTTCAGCGAGGAGCTGTTTTTTTTTATAGCGTTGTTTATTGCCTCTGGGCATAAGGGGAGTTTTGAAGAAAAGAGAAAATAAAGAAAAGAAAATAGTGGGTGGGGGTTAAATGAAGCCGGAAAGATGTGCCGATCTAATGAAGGCGAGGAGGGAGCGGTGATGTGGCCCCTGCGCCCAATCAATATATGAGGACGGGTTGCCTGGGTGGAGACCCGCTTCTGCCAGGTAGCGAATTCTAGTCAACTCACAACAAGTGGTGAATGTCAGCCTCAGTGTCTTGTGAGTTGCAGATTGGACATCCTAGGTGGGACGTTCATCATCATCATCATCATCATCAGCCCTACTACACCCACTGCAGGGCAAAGGCCTCTCCCATGTCTCTCCAATTAACCCTATCCTTTGCCAGCTGCATCCACCCTTTGCCTGCAAACTTCTTAATCTCATCCGCCCATCTAACCTTCTGCCGCCCCCTGCTACGCTTACTTTCTCTTGGAACCCACTCCGTTACCCTTAAAGACCAGCGGTTATCTTGCCTTCGCATTACATGCCCTGCCCAAGCCCATTTCTTTCTCTTGATTTCGACTAGGATGTCATTAACCCGTGTTTGTTCCCTCACCCACTCTGCCCGCTTCCGATCTCTTAACGTTACACCTATCATTTTTCTTTCCATGGCTCGCTGCGTTGTCCTTAACTTAAGCTGAACTCTTTTCGTTAGCCTCCACGTTTCTGCCCCGTAGGTGAGTACCGGTAAGATTATGCTGTTGTACACTTTCCTCTTGAGGGAAATTGGTAAACTGCCACTCATGATCTGCGAGAATTTGCCATATGCGCTCCACCCCATTCTTATCCTTCTAGTTATCTCCCTCTCATGATCCGGATCAGCTGTCACTACCTGCCCTAAGTAGACGTATTCCGGCACCATTTCTAGGCTCTCGCTGCCAATTGTGAACTGTTGTTCCCTTGCTAGGCTGTTGAACATTACCTTGGTTTTCTGCATGTTAATTTTTAGACCCATCGATCTGCTCTGCCTGTCTAACTCGTTGATCATGATTTGCAGTTCACCTCCTGAGTGACTCAGCAAGGCAATGTCATCAGCAAATCTCAGATTATTTAGGTATTCTCCATTTATTCTTATTCCCAACTCTTCCCAATTCAGGCCTCGAAATACCTCCTGCAAACATGCGGTGAACAGCATTGGCGAGATCGTGTCTCCTTGCCTCACGCCCTTCCTTATTGGAATTTTATTGCTGACTTTATGGAGGACTATAGTAGCTGTGCAGTTGCTATATATATCTTCCAGTATTTTGACATAAGGCTCTTCTACCCCCTGATTACGCAATGCCTGTATGACTGCTGAGGTTTCCACTGAGTCGAATGCTTTCTCGTAATCAATGAAAGCTATATATAGAGGTTGGTTATATTCTGCGCATTTCTCTATCACCTGATTGATAGTGTGAATATGATCTATTGTAGAATATCCTTTACGAAAGCCTGCCTGATCATTTGGTTGATTAAAGTCTAACGTTGCCCTGACTCTATTAGCGATCACCTTAGTAAATACTTTGTAGGCAACGGATAGTAAGCTGATCGGCCTGTAATTTTTCAAGTCCTTGGCGTCTCCCTTCTTATGAATTAAGATAATGTTTGCATTCTTCCAAGCTTCTGGTACAGTCGAGGTCATAAGGCATTGCGTATACAGGGTGGCTAGTTTCTCTAGCACGATGTCCCCTCCATCCTTCAACAGATCTGCTGTTACCTGATCCTCCCCAGCTGCTTTTCCCCTTTTCATTGCTTCTAAGGCTTTCTTTACTTCATCTTTCGTAACTGGCGGGATGACGTATTGCTGTGCACTGCTGTCTTTCTCATTAGCGCTCTGATTACATTGGCTACTGTACAGGTCTGTGTAGAACTCTTCGGCTACGTTAACTATCTTATCCATATTGCTAATGACATTGCCCTGCTTGTCTCTTAATGCATACATCTGGTTTTTACCTATGCCTAGTTTCCTCTTCACTGTTTTTAGGCTACCTCCGTTCTTTATAGCATGCTCGATTCTCTCCATATTAAACTTCCTTATGTCGGCTACCTTGCGCTTATTTATTAACTTTGATAGCTCCGTTAGTTCTATTCTATCGGTAGTGTTAGATGCCTTCATGTTTTGGCGCTTCTTAATCAGATCTTTCGTCACCTGAGATAGCTTCCCGGTATCTTTTCGAACTGTCCTACCGCCTACTTCTACTGCGCACTCCGTAATTATTGATGTCAGGTTATCGTGCATTGAATGAACATCAAGATCATCTTCCTCAGTTAAAGCCGAGTATCTGTTTTGCAGCGCTATCCTAAACTCCTGTGCTTTCCCTCTTACGGCTAACTCGTTAATGGTCTTCTTCTTCGCTAGCTTCTTCCGTTCCCTCTTCAAGTCTAAGCTAATTCTAGACCTTACCATTCTATGGTCGCTGCAACGCACCCTTCCGAGGACGGCCACATCCTTAATGATGCCAGGTTTAGTGCATAGTATGAAGTCGATTTCATTTTTAATCTCACCATTGGGGCTCTTCCAGGTCCACTTCCTGTTTTCTCGTTTGCGGAAGAAGGTATTCATGATCCGTAAATTATTTCTATCCGCGAATTCGACTAATAACTCTCCCCTGCTATTTCTAGAGCCTAAGTGGCGAAATTAAGGCCACGTCCGAGTTACGGCCGGAGTGAGGGCAACTCCGGCTCGGATCCTCCGGAGCACAACCTCCTCTGCATGGGTAAGACCTCGGGGGAGGCTTATCACACACGGAGGGACGAGAGCACGTGTGCGGCGCCGGAGGTGTTCCTTTCTTGTGAGAAGCTGGGTAGCATCATCCATACAGAGGAATTGAGGCATTGACGTGGGTAGGGTTGGCAAGCGGGTTGCAGAATCTGCAGATCTCTGTGAATTGAGTAGGTCACGTGGGACCCACTCAATTCGAACTGCTTGCGCGATGCGAGCCGCCAGGCGATGTATATTCTGGCACATTTTTCGGCTGCGGCTGACGCGTCGGAGTAGACGAGTTGCTTGAATGGAGTCTGTACGGATGATAAAGTAGGCTGTAGGGAGCAAGGTAACTGCGACTACAGAGCGAAGCGCATCTTGTATAGCAAGCAGCTCAGCACAGAAGGAAGTAGGGGTTTCCGCGAATCGAAACCTGGCCGTCTTGTTAAGTGCAGGCTGGCAGGGACAGTAAAGTGCAGTGGTCGTTACACAGCCCTGGATACTGGCGTCAACACATATAATAAATGAGCCGCGGGGTAGGTGACTATCTTGTTCCGCGATTCGCTCGCGAAGGGACGATGCCGCATAAGGTGAGGTTGGGCGACGTAGATCGGTATGTTTGTTGTCGCTCTGCTGCAAAAAGTGTCATGGAGTAAGAACTGACGGTGCAAAGAAAAGCATGTTTAAAAAAAGCATACTGAAGCATCTTACTCATCTTTCACTTCATAGTTTTTATGCCCTGAGACAACAAACATCGCTTCAAAAAAAAAAAAAAAGAACTGACAGTGGCGGCTACAGTATGGTGTGTGCTGAAGCAAAGGTCCGGAGTGCTCGCGGTGAATGCAAAATGGTGGCCTTAAGGCTACGAGCATCACGGCGCTGCTTCACAAGCTCGTCAAGGGTATTTAACTGAGCATTTTCTTGAAGTGCCACGATCGGCGTGATGCGTGGAAGGCAAGTGATAGCTCTCATTGCCTCTCGATAGACGGCTTCCAGACGATCCCACTGAGCTCTGGTTAAGTGTTGGAACTGCACTTGGTAAATGAGTCGCGGTTGCAAAACCGCTTTCACCAAATGTCGTGCGACATGGGAGTGAGCGCCGCCGGTTTTGGGAGCAATACGTCTGATTAGGCCAAACGTCTGCAACGCCTGCTTTTTATCCGGAGAAAGCCAGGCAGTACTCGTTCCAGACTCATGCATCGACAAACCCAGAATTTTTAATGTCGAAGATTCTTCCCCGCCGCGGTGGCTCAGTGGTTAGGGCTCTCGACTACTGATCCGGAGTTCCCGGGTTCGAACCCGACAGCGGCGGCTGCGTTTTTATGGAGGAAAAAGACTAAGGGGCCCGTGCGCTGTGCGATGTCAGTGCACGTTAAAGATCCCCAGGTGGTCGAAATTATTCCGGAGCCCTCCACTACGCCACCTCTTCTTCCTTTCTTCTTTCACTCCCCCCTTTATCCCTTCGCTTACGGCGCGGTTCAGGTGTCCAACCATATACGAGACAGATACTGCGCCATTTCCTTTCCCCCCAAAACCAATTATTATTATTATTATTATTATTATTAATATTATTATTCTTAAACGGGGGCTCCAGATAGTTGGAGACGGATTGGCGTGGCAACGAGTTAACGGCGTCCCCAGCGGTTGGCCACTGACATGAAGGTAGTTTTGCTCACTGAAAGCTGTAAGCCGACACACATAGCGTAATTGGCGGTAATATCTTAGGCTGTCTGTAGGGTCGCTGCTTGAGTTAGCAGGTCATGGGGAGTGCTCCATACGGTGATATCATCGGCGTACAGCAAGAACTTAATGTCAGGGACATCATGTAAGCGCCATGCAAGAGGAATAAAGGCAATATTGAACAGTGTTGGTGACAGCACCGAGCCTTGGGGTACACCGCTAACAGATTCAAATGATCTTACGGAGTCACCACTGAGACGTATGGCAAATCGTCTGCCTTCAAGGAAGGATTTTATAAAATTGCATACTCGAGGAGGGAAATGCAGCATGTCAATAGAATGCAAAATGGCAGCATGACTTTAATTATCGTAAGCCTTTTCGATCTTCATGGCGATGGTATGGTCCCTGCGTCCAGGCAATATATGAAGCGGGGTTGCTCGTTGAAAGACCCGCTACCTTCAGGTGCCGGACCCTTATAGGCTTGAGAGCAAGGCAGTCCCACTGTAAGTGGTGAATGTCGGCTTCAATGTCCTCGCGTTGACAAATTGAACATCCAGGCCGAGGAAAGAAATCTCAGTACTGAGGCACTTCCGAGTGACGGCAGGGGTGAGGGAAACCCCGAACCGGACCCTCCTAAGAGCAACCTCCTCTGCACGGGTAAGACTGCGGGGGAGGGTTATCACACACGGGGGGGATGAGAGCACGTGTGCTGCGCCAGAGGTGCTCCTTTCTTGACAAAGTGAGGGTAAAGTTGTCCAAATGAAGGAGCCGAGGCAATGATGAGCCTGGAGTCGCGAGGCGGCTCGCTAAATCTGCCTTGCTTTGAGAGGTCAGCAGATCCCGTGGCGTGTGACCAACTAAACACACTGGCTGCGGGTTGCGTGCCGCGATCCGGTGGATGCCCTCACATATTGCTGGGCAGCGGATAACACGTCGCACCAACCGCACTACTTGAAGGGCGTCAGTGCGGACGACAACGCGGGCCTCAGAGAGCATAGTTGTGGCGGCCACGGAGCACAGTGCTTCTTGAACTGCAACGAGCTCAGCACATAAAGACGAAGACGGTTCTGTAAGCTGATACCTGGAGGTTTGGTTTAGGGCAGGACTGCAGGAGTAGTAGACTGCTGTTATTGCTTCACAAGCTTGGATGCTTGCGTTTACGTAGGCAACAATGGACCCTTCAAGCAGGCAAGCATCTTGAAATTTCTGGAAAAGCAACGATGCCGAATTAGCAAATGTTGGTCGGCGATTATTTGTGGCTTGTTGTCGCTGAGCTGTACAAAATTCATGGGGTAGGAACTGGCGTTGGCGTTGCATAAGTCCTCAGTGCATGCGTGAAGTGCGATTGACTGGCCTTAAAGCTGTGAGCATCACGGCGCTGCTTCATCAGCTCATCAATGGCATTGAGCTGCACTTTCTCTGGTAAACCTATGACCGCTGTGATGCGTGTAATTCATGTAATCGTCCTCATAGCCTCTCGGTTCATGGCTTCAAGGCGATCCCATTGGGCACTTGTAAGATGTTGAAACTGGGCTTGATAAACAGTACGTGGCCACAGATCTGCCCTCACTAACTGCCGTGCAACGAACGAGCTAGCGCCACTCGTTTTAGGAGCAATCCTTCTAATCAAACCCAAAGTCTGAATAGCTTGCCTTTTTGCCTCAGAAATTCAAGCAGGCGCTTGTCCTGATTCTTGATTTGTTAAGCCCAGGATTTTTACACTCGGACTTTTTTGTAATGGTGTATTGACATTCTATAGACTTTTATAGACTTCGCTGCCTTCCTATAGACATTTATTTTTGTGTATTCATAGTCTATAGACTGTCTACAGACGAAAGTCTACTAAAACTGTATGGCCATAAATCTATTGATTGCCTATAGACTTTCAAAAGGATTCATATTGCCTAGAGACTTTTCTTTAGGGTCTGTCTGTCTAAAATTTATATACTTTACAGACAGAAGTCTATGGACAGTCGACCGACTGTCTAAAGAAATTTTTGTGAGGGGTGCCTTATAGACAAAGACAGATTGGACTTGCAGCAAGTTTACGGCGTCCCTAGCGGTTGGCGACGAAAGTGTATGTAGTTTTATGCACGGAAAGTTGAAGGCCTATGGAGTATCCGCAATTAGAGGTAACATCCAAGGCTCACTGAAGCGTAGGCTCTTGAGTAAGCACATCTTGGTAAGTACTCCACACCGTAATGTCATGAGCGTATTGCAAATGTTTTTTATCACGGATGTCTTGTAAGCGCCATGTAAGAAGGATGACAGCAATATTGAATAACGTCGGTGACAATACTGATCCCTGGGCACGCCGCAGAGCGAAACAAATGATCCTGTCGTTTCAGCGCTGAGGTGTGTTGCAAATTTCTCGCCATCCAAAAATGATTCGACAAACCTGCGCACTCTCAGAGGGAGATGTAGCTTGTCAGTGGAGTTCAGGATGACAGCATGATTGATCTTGTCATATGCCTTTTCAACGTCCATTGCTAAAACGCTGCGCACGCCGCGGCTGCGGGTAGATGACAAAACTGCAGATGCCAAGACCGCCAACCCATTCTCTGTACCGATATAAGGACGAAAGCCAATTTGAGCGGGGTGATAAAAAAACAATGATGCTCTAGCCACCAAGACAATCGTGTGTGGTGTGCTGTTCGCTTTGGCTCCATGAGTCTGCGTCATATGGGTGCTTGCAAGTGTGATACGGCTCGGTTGGCCTACAAAAAGAGCGGATTTTATGCGAGTAAAATTCAGTTGCTAGTGGTGACGCTCCTGTCATTTTGTGTGCCTTCTTTGTCTTCGTGTGTTGCGCCTTCTGTTGTAAATCTGATGTACCAACTAGCCCATACAAGAATTCTACGAGGAGCAGAAAAGTACATGGCTGAAAGATTTGCGCGCTGCGCTGAAGAGGTTTTCTATCTGGTTTCACTTAAAATGTTTTTCGCAGAAAAAAAAGGTTCAGCGAACTTTATTGCAAACACGTTTGTATCTGCAAGTTTCCTAACAGCTTTGTTATCTTCGTCTATCTGCGACAGAAGGCAGCATGCTCTAGCCTCGCATTCAAGAACATGTGCTTGCCTAGAGCTTTTTTGACACCTTCTGTTCGGCATCACAGTGTGTAATTCGGACTTGCGAATCAGCCAGAACTAATGAGGAAAGCACGATATCACATAAAGACTTTTACGAACACAGAAATTATACAAAACCAGATATTTTTCTAATATTTAAAGGAGTTGTGGAAACGAATTTGCCTTCAACTTTTTTTGCGTGATATACAGTCTAATATGACTGGTATCATCCAGCAACGGTAAGCTCTTCATTATCTTTCATTGTCTTAATTAATTCGTAATGTTATGCTGTGTATGAAAGGAAATTATTAGAAATTGGGCAATGTACGATGCAAGCATTCCTTCATGCAATACCCCTTCAATGGGGCCTTTGACGTAGGAATAAATAGATAAATAAATCAAGAGAGGTCGCAACAAGTGATAGAGACTGCATTAATGCTTACAGAGGTGTAATATTTTTTTGCTGGCCAAACAGTAAGCTCTCGTTAAGGGGAAACCCCAACTTATTTGTTGCCGTTTGTGTATCGAAAAATTCCTGATTGGTCCAGAGGGTCCTGACGTCATATGTAGAGCCGTGGAATCAGAAATAATTAATCGAGTTAAATTTTAAATATCAGGTCATAAAATGACTCAAATATCATTATGGCATGTAAGGACGTGATGTAAATTATTTGTGATGAAAAGAAAATTCTGGGAAGTACTTGCGAATACAGCCAACGTCCCTTGGTGCGAGTCAGACACTCTACCCGTAGGCCTGGGAGACACGTTCGTTCGACTTGATTGCAGGGGGACCTTACGTTTCGCGCAGGGTATCGTGTGGTCTGGTATGCGTTTTGATGAAAACTAGTTATTATTTGTAATCATAAAGAACTGCTAATTAAGAAAAGAGTAGCAAATAACCACTAACGTTGCCACGACGCACACTTACATCTGAGCTTAAGTGTCCCCTTAATTTGTTTTTGGTTCAATCACACCAGTTCTGTGTAGCACATGAATTCGTATTACCCATCCGCTGCCTTCTTGCTCTTGGCTGTCGCATTTTCTTCCCACACAAATGCTCGTCCATGCCTATGGAACAAGTATTCGCATCAGCTTCGTTGCAAGGTAACGTACCTTGCCATCTGCACTATTTCACCGCATCTGCGGACGCCAGAAAACGCAGCCAGTCGAACGTAGTTTTTGTGTCGGTTTTCCCATTCTCGAGTTGCTTGCAATGTCGATTGCAATGCAGTCACTGCCGCTTGAGCGCTATGACGTGTCACACATTCACAACACTCTCTCCCTCTTCCTTCTTAGAAAGTACTGCGCGAATGAAAGAGAGTCACTGTCATGCGAAAGAGACAAAGCAATTGAAAGGCCTAAAGGATGTTCTCTCCTGAACAGTTGCTATCTGCTTCTACTTCCAAGTGCAAGGCTAAACAAGTAATGCGAAATATACACGTACAAACTTAACGCTGGTGCCTGTTGTCCTGCATATTATGGGAATAGAGAGAGTACTGTTGATTTCAGCACTTGAAGATGACGCACGAAAAACGACTTAGGAAAAACGTAATAGAAAATGCACTTCGACCACACAAAACGCGAAACGAGCTTACACCTCCTTGCTTTCGACAGCCATTCTTCCTGGAACACAATGACATTACAGTGCTATTGCTTCGGCCGGAACTGGAGTGGTCTGCTGTGGTAGTTGTAGCCCATTGTCACAATATTCAAAAACTGCACAACGTGCAGATCGTAAGTATTCTTGCGCCCAAGCCCACGCGAATGATCGTATTTGTTTGTTTCTTTATATTATGTGCTTCTACAAAACGATGCGGGAACGCAAAGCAATACTCTTCACCAAAATATGAAAAGAATCTTGGTCATAAGACTCTTGGTGACTACGAACCACTAGGCTGAAACCAGGCTGTTGCGCATAAATACTCTCACATTTAAAAAAAAAACACTTCAAGTGGACGACACTCTCACGCACAGCATTAGGGAAGAAAAACTGCTCGTAGCGTCTAACTTTATCCTGCTTTTACAATAATCAATACCAACAGTCTCCACACTTACCCAGACAGGATTTATTGAGCTGAGGTGCACGCGCGACACTTTGTCGCTCTCTGTGCTCATGACACGCAAGAACGTGTCGAGCGGAACACAATATGGTGAACCACACGCTTTTCCACGCTAAATTACTACAGAGACGAAAAAGAAAAAACAAATTGGCGGTGGTTTAGCTCTGGTTAAACCTGGAGTGGCGCGATAGCTACAGCTGGCTGACTGGAACCTGCTCAGTTGAATTGCAAAGTCACTCTTTCGCCCCTCCGTTTCGCTGGGCGTTCCATCTTCGCCCCACTTGAAACAGCGCATGCGCACAGCTGTGACAGCTCGGTTTCGCCGGCGCGCCGCGCCGCCGGCAGCTGCAGCCGATCCGCACCACGTGACCAACCACGTTACTGAGTGGCAGCGCAGCCACGCCATAGGGTGGCGGTGCAGCCACATTGTGGCGGCGCCGCCACACTGAAGGCTCGAAATGCTGCCGTAATGTAGCTATCGCTATAAAATTAGTGGTGGTTTAGCTCTGGTTAAACCTGGAGTGACGCGATAGCTGCAGCTGGCCGAGTGGAACATAGTCAGTTGAATTTGCAAAGTCAGTCTTTCGCCGCTCCGTTTCACTGGTCGTTCCTTCTTTATCTTCGTCCCACTTGACACGGCGCATGCGCAGAGCTGTGGCAGCTCGGATTCACCGGCGCGCCGCGCCGCCAAAGGCAGAAGCTGCTCCGCACCACGTGACCAACCACAGGGTGGCAGCGCAGTCACAGGGTGGTAGGGCGGCCATCGCCAAGGCGCCGCCGCTTTGAAGGCTCGAAATTCTACCGTAATGTAGCTATCGCTACAAAAAAATTTAGCAGTGGCTTAGCTCGGCTATGCCAGGATATAGGTAGCGTGAGCAGCAGTTTCGCTCTCGTTCTCCATGGCTATACCGCACTGGCAAACGCCCCACTATATGTATACCGCCACTGATACCTCTGCTCATGCGCACGAAATGAGAGGCGCTATCAAGCGGCTCCGGGGCAGCGTCACACTAGGCTACTGCGCAACGGACATCGCAACGGCGTCATCACAACCTGCCTTGGTACGTTACGTGACCTAGTTGGTGCAAAGCTCTCGTCCCACTGATTACAAGCTGGCGCGACATTCCTGCGAACTTTCCGAGTAACTCGGGAAAGCTCGGATTAGTTTGGAGCACAAGACAAGAGGTACAAGACAAGACAAGAGAAGATTCTTGCTTGGGATTCGTAGTACGTCTGGAGTAGTGCCAGCGGAGTAAAATCACATGAAAATACTCCTTTGACAGTCCACGGCTTCCTAATTCAGAGACAGCTTGGGCAAATATCACAGGAATCAAAAAATCAGTCTTAATGCGATAACGTTAAATGCCCCCTTGGCCAGAAACTGCGGCGTCGGCGTCAGCGTCGGCGTTCGGAGCGAATAATCTCGAGTATGACTCTGGCAGGTGCTGCCCAGAGATCAGCCTAGGAGGCAGGTGAGCCACATAGGTTGTGCCACCTTGTAGCGTCATAGAAATATCCAAACGGGATAGCGAGCGAACTGCTTACTGTGGCAGGTGGCAGTTAAATGGATGATTGGGCTCTGGGAGAGCAATCTGTGCCGAACAAATCCCACGGCTGGGAGCACCTGAAACCGCTCCACGATTACGCCAGGAGGGAGGGGTATGAGGACTCCCAAAGATTTATGAATGTATGAATGCAAAGTAGAGAATGATATAGTAGGAATATCTGCAAGTGGCAAGGAAAAGAGAAACGGTATGGAATTGTTGCATATGTTCGGACTGGCGTGCCTGCTGCAGTTGAAAAACAAGGGCGTCTTATTTCTGTATTGCATGAACTCTAGGCCACTAACGTCTTCATGAACATAACCTATGCCAGGCCACATGACACTCCATCCCGCTGATTAAAAAGGGGGTCAACATTCGGTGAATCCATTTTACAAAAGGTGAAAAGTAAACTGCTCGCCATTTTGCCTGCATTTCGTTGCGCACGATGTCAAGCTAAGAATTTTACAATGACAGTTAGCACACAAAAGTGTTCCCAGCGCTTTGTCGCTTTGCCTGTTGCTGCCAGAGAAAAAAAAAAAAGTCGGCGCGTAGTCACAGCGGCAATTGCATCGAAAATCATTATCATTTACGAAAGAATTTCAAAATAAAAGCACGGTGGTACTCAAAGATACGCTCTTGCAGGCCAGGATACTCAAACACGTCGGAGCACTCATAACCTATCGGATGTAGGTTGTCGCTTGCGCACTTTACGAACGGCGTCAGCTTGAGCACGCATGCTTTCTCGGCGCGCTGGTTGACCGGCTCTTCTTCGCTGTGCCAACCACAGGCAAAACCCGTCAAGGCGATGCTGCGTAAAGGCAGTGTAGTCGTGAGTCCAGCGTGAGTGTCGGGAAGACGAGGAGACAACGAGGGGAAAGATACATTGTATTTTTTGGATGCTTTTGTTGTATCAAGACAATGGATAGCTGAAAAATGGGTAGATGGGAATGCAGTGTATGAGCGGCGCCGCGCGTAATTGGGCGCCAGGGGAAAAAGTTGGAGCAATTGAGCACTTAAAATCACAAAGAAAACAGTAGCGCCCAAAGCGGTGGCGGCCAGCGCTCTTCCAAAGAAGAGGGTCGCCCGGGACAAAAGGTGATTATATCCGATTTGAAAGAAAGGGGGAAGGGCGAAACGAGTGACAGGGTTTCGGAATGACTAAAAAATGCGTCATAGGCAGTTCAGAAGGCGATAAGAGGCAAGGCAAACTACGACGCCAAGGCGTGAAACTGTTGTCTCAGTGCAAGACGAAAAGCATGAATGAAGAGCGAGCCTCATGTTCGGCGTCGAAACTTTTGATGCGAAAGATGTGGAGCTTGGTCGTAGACTTCGCCGAAGCGGCTCCAAACTATACCGTAATGTGTGCGGTCTCCTGTTGTTATCGTTTTCGCACCGGCGAGTATAAATATGTTACTATGAAGATATTAAAAATGTGAAACAAGAAATAAAATTAGCATGCGCAATGCCTGCTCTTTGAGCGCTTCATACATAATATATGTGGCAAACAAAGTAGTATTACACAAGTCCGAGCAACACCGCTCATCAATACAATGCACCGTTCGTAAAATGATCAATCCTGTACATTTTATACGCAACAAGGTAGAGAAGTCGGCCAGAACCATGCGCCTGGGCTAGCTGGAAATGACGCGACGTGCTATTCAGCAATGCGTAAATTAAGGATCGCTGGTACTAAATCTCAGCGGAACGAAAAATCAAATGCAAACAGAAATTAGTAGAATTGCGACTGCAGTAACTTTCGATGCTTTTATTAAATAAAGGCGATGTTTATAAGCAACAACGTATGCAAGAGCTACGAATAAAAAAAGCTTAAATGCTCAACAAAATACGAAAACACAGTCTACCGCTTTAAAAAAGCTAGCCACCTTAGCTTCCCTGCACTACACGCCCCAGGTGCGTTTCCTTTTTATCTTTTTAAAGCGAAAGCAGTACTTCATGTGGTCCAGCGGCTCACCGAGTTTCGTGTGAACCTCGACCTTAAGAGATACCTTGGCCGAACGAGAAATAAATACTCACGCGACTGTCTCTTCACCAATCTCTTACGCATATCGGATGAGTAGTACCAAACAATGGGTAGTTTAGGCCAACGTATTGAAATGGAAAAAAAAATTAGACAACGAGGGTCATTCCTCGGTGTGCCACGGATTGCTGAGCGAATATGAGTGGCACGATAAGCAACCGAGGCCACTATTGAAAATTAACGGAGTGGCACTGCCGATATGAGCAAAATAGCGGTCAACTAGGTTCATTGTTGACAGTTTAACGAAGCGGCGGAGCAAATATTGGGAGAACAGAGGCCTGGTTGGGTTCTGATTAAAACCGTCAAAGAGTGGCACTGCCTATATTGGGAAAACAATGGCGCCGCTAGTCGTCTTTGTGGGACCTGCCTGTGCGCCAGCACATTCCAAATTTTGAGCCGATGCCCTCTGTTATATATATATATATATATATATATATATATATATATATATATATATATATATATATATATATATATATATATATATATAATATATATATATATATATATATATATATATATATATTACGCCTTGGTTTCGGTCACTGTTGGCTTCTTTCATGTGTTTGTCAAAACGAGCCACTCTTTACCTTTACCTTGTCTGCTAATAGCTTAACAGGGGTCTCGGTTCTGGCAGCCTTGATGCCATAGGTAGCATAAGAGGGCTAAGTAATTAAGACTACAGACGACCTCACGGAATTCCTGTGGAATGTCGTGCGAGTTTCGCTTCCCAAAGCTACCAAACGGCTGCCGGCGGAAGGAAAGCTTTTGGTACTCGGATACGTCACCGTGGATTCCCAGCAGGAGAAGACACTACGCTTCTAAGGGACAAAGTAACCCTTTATCCTTCTTTGTTCAGTCCAGTTACTTTGTCCCTTCTAATCCGGTTAGTCTATCCCCTCTAAGGGACAGAGTAACCGGTTAGCGAAGTGTGTCTTTATAGCGCTGTTTTCTGAGTACCCCCCCCCCCCCCCAAAACCAACTTTCCCAATCTGCCGTTATTCTTCAGTTCCTTCCTAGGACCTGCTGCCCAAGAGGATGTGGTGCAGCGTTCACTTGTTCACTGGGACCCTAGAATAGCCAGGTTACCATGTCAGCGCCGTGGTTCATCTAGAGAAAGTGTTGTGGAGTGGCAGCCGCACTCCGTTGGTGCAAATGTCTCTAGATCGTCCTTCAAATCTAATGTAACAAATTTAGTAGGTGTTGCTGCCATTCGTCACTCCTCTTCGAATTCCTTCCTTGTGAAGAAGGCAGGGGGTCCGGCAGTTACGCATGCGTTGAACAGCAGCGGGAACGCCACCTGGGGGAGAGCTCTTCGCTGAATTGGTCGGTTAAGCAACACTTCAGCCCATGTTATTTTTTATAACCGTTAGTCACATGCATGCTGCTTTTATGTTTGCAGCTGTAAACTCGACAGTCTGCTTTTACGTACTACGGTAGATTTCTTATTCTTGAATATTAGTCAGGCTAGTTGTGCGCTGCAGCTGCAAGTACAAAAAAGATTTTGTGTTCTGGCATGTCCTGCTCGCGTTGCATTCCGGCTTGACTGTACACTGGTACATTGAATCAGTATATTGAAAAAATCTTGGTTTAACCCGAGCACCTCGACAAAACATATATCAATTCGTGATGACAATACTTAGCGGTTAGCATCTACAGAGAGCATTGTTGTTGGGCTGGTTAATAATCGTTCATAGCAGGCAACGAGCGCGAAAGGCCTTTGGCATTTTAGTCTCACTAGCTTATTGTTGTTTGTGCTGTGTAACGTGTACCGAACACGTTGAAGTCGAGCAACAGTCTCTTTTTTTTTCAGGTTTAGTTTGGAAATTTCCTGGCCTCCTGAGAAATTTATTTCACTCAAAGCCCAGCGATATGCATTATTTCTTTTGCACAGACAAAAATGCTGAAAACACTGCTGTGAACAACAGCTATTCACTGAAGAGTATCGCCTTACGGTTCGAACGGCTATATATACTGACCCGTGCAGTTCAAATTTCACTCTTCGCCTTGCTACTCAAGAAAGGACACCAGGCATAGCACCACAGCAATGAAGACTTTTTTAGCATGCTCCCTTTTGGTGGCAGGTAAGCAACAACGATATTGAGCTAGCTTTTCCCAGTGATTGCGGATTTTCAGAGTGTGAGCGGGTGGTTGTGGGAGGTGCGTTAGACCCTCAACTTAGACATAATGCTGAATTATCTTTACTCGTGTAAAACGAAAGCTGAAAGGCACCTTTTATTTTTATGCATTTGGAATAATTCTCCACGCAGGCATTTTATAGCGATTCTCTTTCAATTTTCATTTTCCTACTGCAATTTACTATGCAGGAAGAGCCGAATGACATTTTCCACTAGCTATCAGAGAGAATACAATGCGTAACACTCATATGATATTAATTGCGCTTTGCAAATAATACACACAGTGGGCCAGTTAGCTACACAACATCAACGAGACATTCCTCGGAAGAGGAAGGCTACGCAAAAAGGGTTTCCGACTTACCGTCTGGGGCATGGGCGTGACTTCGGTGGTATCCGCGGCGAACGTTTGAACGCTCCGACAATTGCGGCCGGGTCGTCCTGTGCGCGCCGCATCCTTGGGGCAAAGCCATCCCCACGGGTTTTCCAGTGTAGGTGACGAGAGAGCGCGTTTGCTGCATTCCCTTTCAGCCCTGAGCTTTTCGGTCTTTTTAGGAACTGCCGCGTATTGAGCTTTCTCTCCTCTTTCTAAAACCAAAAATGCAACAATGTAAGATGCATGCACCGATACTGAATGACAGCCTGGGCTAGAATCATGGCAAAGAAGCTTTACGGCTAAACAGTGTTACTCACGCACACTACGCACCATTTCCTTCGCCATACAAATACATTTTGTATTTAGAAAGCATCTTATTAGCGACATGAACAGAAAGTAAGAAATCACTGCAAGATGCAGTACATGCCCGTATAAAATGGTCTATAGACAGTATATAGACTTCTTATAGTCTCTCTTGCCTCCCTATACATATTTCTTTTTGTCTATCATAGTCTACAGACTAAAGAAGAAAGTCTACTAAAAGTATGACCATAAATTTATGGAGTGTCTATAAGATTTGTATTGCCTATAGACTGTTCTCTAGAATTCATCTTTAGAGAGTCTATAGATTTTACATACGGAACTCTATGGACAGTCTATGGACTGTGTAAGTAAGTTATTTTGTTGCAAGGGCATTCTCAGAAGAAAGACCCATGATCTCGCTTTGCACGCAGCTATGCACAATTCACCCAAAAGGGTTAATCAGCGCCGCAATTACGATGCGATTAAGCTTGAACTTTCCGAATGCTCCCTCCTTCATATCAAGCTGGTGCACAGAAAGGTTTGCTGTCGCGTGTTATGGCTAAATATTTATACGGCTTTTTATCGCGTTGCGTGCTTGATTTATATCGTTAGCCAGCCTCCTTGGTGTTTTAAACCAAAACCAAGAGCTCAAAACCGAAGAGTTTAGACGCAATCAATATACAAAATTTATTTTAGCTATTTCCGTTTTGTTCTTAGTGACTTGGATATCTATGGTGCTCGAAATAAATTGTGTCATGTCCTGCATATTAAAAGCTTGTAAACGAAGTCACAGAGTAGCGCAATACAAGAAGTACACAGGCGCACATATATGTGTTTCTACAAATTTATTGCACCACGCGCCTTTACAACTGCACAAATTTATAAAATGTTATTAAAATGGTGTGGTACAGAACCCGCAGGAAAAATTAGCAGGAACTGCTCTAATTGGTGCTTTTTTTAATTATTTGCAAGCATATGTATTACCCAGTGCCCGGGCTGTATAGCAAAAATTTCCCGTCTTGAAGGTCCTAACAAAATGCCCAAATAAAAACTGGACTAAGCTCCAACTTAAACGCTGTGCATTTTACTTTATTTTCAGCGTTGTTGACATGCGGTGGAGCTGTAAGCTTGGGTGGCACCTCTGGTGGTGGTTTGGGAGGAGAGGAAGGTGAGACTTCTCAGCCTGGTCAGGGGAGTCATTTGCCAGGCGAAAGTGGAAGTAACAGCGCTGGTCCCATCAGCGGCGGCTCTCATCCTGGGCGTTTGCCGGGGGAAAGTGGAGGTGAAAACCCTGGTTCTTTCGGCGGCAGCTTCGATCCTACCCGCTTGCCAGGAGAAAGTGGAAGTACCAGCACTGGTCCCATCACCGGCGGCTCTGGCGGTGGGCGTTTGCCAGGGCAAAGTGGAAGTGGAAACCCTGTTCTCTTGGGCGGCAGCTCCAATCCTAACCGCTTGCCAGGACAAAGTGGAGAGAGATAGAGTCTCCAGAGACGTTAATCCTAAGCGCTTCTCAAGGAGCCAGAGAAAACTGGTCCTAGAGGCCTTCCTCGGTTTTATTTCTTGCATAAGGATGGTTAATATCCCTAAAATATTCCCGTCCCTTCTCAAGATATAATCAAATAAAAGTCTTAAAATTCATGCTTCGGTTCTGTTATCTTATTTTTTTGTGTGCAATAGCCTGAAACTGGACAACTTAGTGCATAGTACACGAGGCAGAAAACAGCGCGCAGGGCCGATGCCTGCATAGTCTCCTTCTTGTCCCGTCTATAGCGCAGTTGTGTGCCATTCTTATTTTATGTTCTCAACTATTCCAAAATCTTGCAATTTATTTTAGTTGTGCAATCATCTAAGCAAAGAATTCTTAGGCTCCACGTTGAAACGGCCTCCTACACACCCTTGCCAAGGAAAGGTTTCAGCACTCTTGCTCAGCACTTTGCTTCATAGAGTGCGACGCAAGCTTCTTTAGCATCCCGGCTTGTGTGTCGCGAATTGGTAGCGCGTCCCCGGCTTTTCGAAGGGGAACGCTATCGCGTGCAGGTAATAATAATAATTGGTTTTGGGGGAAAGGAAATGGCGCAGTATCTGTCTCATATATCGTTGGACACCTGAACCGCGCCGTAAGGGAAGGATAAAGGAGGGAGTGAAAGAAGAAAGGAAGAAGAGGTGCCGTAGTAGAGGGCTCCGGAATAATTTCGACCACCGGGGGTCTTTAACGGGCACTGACATCGCACAGTACACGGGCGCCTTAGCGTTTGCCTCAGGTTCGAACGAGAGAACAAGACAACAAAAAGATCAAACGAAACAAAACAAAGCCTTATTTATACTTTAAAAGAAAGGGCCAATAAGAAACGGACACGAAAAGAAGAAACACACGCACTCAACACGCGTACAACACAACAGAATAAAAGGAAAGAGTTCGCCAGCTACTCAGCATCCCAGATGAAGGTAGGTAGGTAGGAAAGACTTTTAATGCTCTATAAAGGTGCTAGTAGCAGACGAGAAAGAAGAGGTCCATCTTCCTTCTTCTCACAGGGTCGGTGCCCCTATTCCAGGCCTCCGCTGAGCTTCGCTGCTCGTTGGGCGTGCTGGATCAGACCTTGTTGGCAAACCAGATCGCCGCTGGAGAGCCGGCTCTCCCACTGTTCCGCACTCGGGTCTTTGCGAAAGCTGTCGTTTTTACTGCATTCCCACGTGATGTGGTACAACGATGGTTTGCTGCCACACCACGGGCAAGTGTCCCGATATTGCGTCGGGTAAATCTTGCTAAGGATATGCAGGTTTGGGAATGTTCCTGTCTGCAATCTTCACCAATACACTGCCTCTAGTTGATTTAGATCAGGATGAGGCGGCGGATAGCGGATCCGTACCCCCTTATAGTAGTTGAGAATGTCTGAGTACGTAGGACTGACTCGGTCCTGTAGATCGTCCGATTGAAAGGAAGCTCGGCTCGTATACCCTCGAGCTACCTCGTCGGCGCGTTCGTTCCCCGCTATGTCGGTGTGTCCTGGCACCCAGTAAATGCTATGTATTACTTTTGGTGGGGTCGCGCTCTGGAGGAGCCGGAGCGCGGCGCGACCTATGCGGCCGTTCATGTAGTTACGGCACGCTTCCCTCGAATCTGTAAGGATGGTAAGGGACATGTTGCTTCGATAACCGGCTACCGCCGCTAGAGCTACGGCCAGCTCCTCCCCTTCGGTTACCGTGCAATCCCTCACTGAGGCGCTAGCTAATTCCTTTAAGTTCGAATCAATAACTACCGCCACTGTGCTGTTATGTGAGCTTCTTGTATACGGAGCCGCGTCCGTGTATACCGTTGTGGATTTTGTATCTAGATTTTGTTGTACATACCTCGCCCGGGCTGCCCTACGGGCCGCATGCAAGTTGGGGTCCATGTTCCGGGGAAGGGAGCGAACCTTTAGCGTCTGGCGGATTGCGTCCGGTATGCTCGCAGTACGATTCTCGAATTCCGCAGTTCCGCCTAGCCCCAGTCGGCTAAGGAGCGAGCGCCCCGGTGAAGCGGGGATGCCTCGTAAATGAGACAGAACGCGGGTGGTTGTATTGGGGCGCGTCGCTGGTCCTGCGTCGAAGGAGGCGGCGGAAGGGAGCCCGGTGGTAGTAGGAGCGGAGAGGAACACAGGGAGACGCCGGTGGTCTCCCGTCAAGAGCCCGAAGAACTTGCCAGCCGCAGGAGAATCGTAGAAAGATCCCATCGACGGCGGCTCGAAACGCCAAAGGCTTAAAGCAGGCTTTCCAAGAGTGCCTTTCGGCAGCACGGACCCTCAGTCCATCGGCTGCCACCTCCACACTTGCAATGAACGCAGGAGGCTTGAGTTGGTTATCCAAGAGATTTGCACAGCAGCACGAGCCCAACGTCCGACGGCTGCCACCTGCGCGCTTGAATGACACGACCTCCGCTGCGCTGTCTCCCTTCACACCTCGGTTTTCTGACACGTCAGCTCTCCGCTCCGCGTGCTCGCCAAGCGCCCTGAGTCCGTCGCCTCGCACACACCATTCGTACGGGCACATCGCACGGGCACACGCGCAACGCTGGGATGGCACGCGCAGCGCTCCGCTGTCCGACGCAGCTCTGTCGACGCATCGCCTTCACTAATCCTCCGCAGATGTGTTGTGCACCTCACATATGCCCCCCCCCCCCCTTTCGGAAAAGATTTTTCACATAGAGAAAACTGCGGTTGGTGCAGACAGCACTTATGTTCATGTGGTGAACAGACAACTGAAACGCTGCTGCAGTCACCGAAGGCATTTTACACAGTGACACATGGAGGCACATGGTAACGCTCACAGAGGAAACATGGGGTCAAACATTATTCACGTAGAACAAGGAAGAATAAAGCCATAGAAAACATCAGACACTAACTTTAAACAAGCCTGTACCATAAAAGTGAACATACACGCACTGAACAACACATGACCAGAAAACGAGAGAAGAAAAACAACCTACAAACACTACCCATACGTTTGCACAGGTCACCATTCAAACACGCCGTATAGTAACACTGCACCTTGGGGATGACCCTCCGGCAATTTACAAACGACTAAAGCAATCGACATCTACGTTTTCGGAGCCCTTGAAGTACTCTACACGAAATGTATGCCATTGTAATGTTAAGCTCCAACGCAGTACCTTGTTGTTCAAGTGCTTAGCCTTTGTTAAATAATGCAAGGGTTGGTGCTCAGTCCGGATGATGAGGAAAGTCCCGTACAAGAATATGTGGTCTTTGTCAACAGCACACACTATCGCCAAGCACTCGCGTTCAATCGCTGAGTAGCCAGATTCGCGAGGTAACAACTGTCGACTCGCATATGATACCGGGTGGAGGATTCCATCATGCCCCTGCAGGAGAACGGCGCCTATGCTGACCTCGCAAGCATCTGTGCGAAACACGAACTGCTTCGTGAGAATTGGAGCTCTAAATATGGGCCTGGAACTTAACGCGTTTTTGGGCTCGTCAAAAGCGGTTTGCCGCTGTGGTGTCTAAGAGACAAGGTTACGTTCATTTCAGTGCGCGTGCGGTTGGACTTTATCGGCATAGCCTGGGGTGAAATTGTTTTAAAGTTTATTCGGCCATATTACAATATGCCCCCGGGGAGAGGCAAAAGGAGGCAGACAGAGCGTGCCTCCTGACGAGGCCTACACCCCGGCTTAAACATCTGGACACTGGTGACTAGACGGCAAATCATGTTTACAAAAAAACAATCATTTTCAAGAAAAGAACCGCACACTTAAGGGTATCAAACCTGATCACGAGACAAGAGAGAAAGACATTACTATAATGTTAAAAAAACAAAAACATGACATCGTTACGCCCGAACTGTCAAATCATAAATGCAACACAGATAATAACTAAAAAAAACAAAAATAATTAGAAAATTTGATAACAGGCACTGGAGTATAAATATACAGACAACAAAAAATGAATCAGTACCAACTAGACTCAAGTAATCGCAAAATTACAAAACCATTAGAACCATTAGAATAGAATATTTCACTTAATGTGATCTTTGAAAGAATACCTTCCATAAAGTTAATGTTAAAATCCCCAATTACAATAATGCGCCACTTATTAACGTTTGCTAGCTTCAGGAAGGACTCAATCCATCTAAAAAAGTGGTCCACATCACCTTGAGGCGGGCGATACAGTGCCATTATGATAATGTTATGAAAAAGTATGCATACTGCTTCAAAGTCATTGTACACGAGGGAATAATCTGGCACATTGTCAAAAGATAAGTGGTTCCGGACATATAGAGACACACCACCACCACGCCTGCCGTCTCTAAAAACTGAAATTGGTTTGTAGTCACCAAGCTGAATAACATCTGAATTTGTATGAAACCATGTTTCTGCAACTGCAATGAAGTCAAAATGAATTTTAAGTTTGTGTAATTCTGCTTCTACTTCTTCGCCTTTGTTTTTTAGGCTCTGGGAATTTAAATGATAAAAAGATAAAGTGCTACGAGAATTGTAGGCATTGCTGTTCAACATTTCGTTGAATGACTCAGAAGTGAAGTATGCCATTTTTGAACAAGTTCACTGCGCAACCTCTCAGCTTAATGCATTTCAATTATTTTGTCGACGTCTTCCTCGCAAGCGATCCTAATAAGTATGCCATTTTTGAGCAAGTTCACTGCGCAACCTCTCAGCTTAATGCATTTAAATTATTTTGTCGACGTCTTCCTCGCAAGCGATCCTAATAACCCGTGCGCCTGGCTGTTTCCGAGCAAACACCTTTCCTTCCCTCGACCAGACAAACTCATAGTTGATTTCTTTAGCTTTCTTTTTAGCGAGCCACATTAGTTTCTTGTTGAAAGGGGTCAGGTGATCAAAAAACCCGACGTCGTTATCACATTCTTTTCACTTCGCGAACCAGTCTGCCTTCGTAGATCGTCTGGCAAAACGGATTAGGACTACAGGGACCCTGTCGCCCTCGCAAGGAAGACGATGTAGCCCTTCAACGTCGGTTTCTGCAATAGAGGGCAACTCAAGTTTCCTCGCAAGGTCGTTAACGGTAGTATCCAGCAAGCCCTAAGAAGACACGCACTTGCTTCTTCGTCTTTGGAAGCGGCACGTTGGCAAGCGTTTCCACCAGCGTTTCAAGCGCCCGGATTGTCCCTTCTCTAAGCTGGTGTCCAAGAAAAGTGATATTAGTGGCTCCAATTTCACTCTTCTGCAGCTTGATCGTGAGGCTGGCCTCGCGCAGCCTGCTTAATGGCGTGTTTAAAGGCCAAATATGTTCTTCGCAGGAAGAGGTCGCTACAAGGACATCGTCGATGTAACGAATGATATTGACTATGTCTTGTAGTAGAATGCGCACCAGGCGCGTAAAGATAACCGATGCTGCCTTAGTGCCGAAGGGCATATAGACGAACTGATAGTGGCCGGATTGGGTAGAGAACGCTGTTCTTGGTCTCGATGCTTCCTCTAAGGGTACCTGCCAGTAGCTTTTAGCCAGGTCAGATTTCGAAAAGTACACCTTGGTTCCAACCTCGGTAAATATTAAGTCCGTTCTTGGAATGGGCTGTACTTCAGACACAAGAACATTATTAACGTGAAACAGATTTTTAGTGTGGCCCAAGTCGATCCAATAATCCACGTCGTTCCTTTTGCCAGAAACTACAAATAGGCCTTTCCACTGCATCAGGAGTTCATTGTGGCTACTCGGCAAAAGATTGAGGGCACGATCTCAAACCCTGAATAGCCTCTTCTTTCTGTTCCTGTAATAGTATTTCTTGTAAGACTGTTGATAATAATAATTAATAATAATAATAATAATAATAATAATAATAATAATAATAATAATAATAATAATAATAATAATCATCATTGGTTTTGGGGGAAAGGAAATGGCGCAGTATTTGTCTCATATATCGTTGCACACCTGAACCGCGCAGTAAGGGAAGGGACAAAGGAGAGAGTGGAAGAATAAAGGAAGAAAGATGCCGTAGTGGAGGGGTCCGGAATAATTTGACCCCCTGGGGCTCTCTGATGTGCACGAAACAAATTTTTATGTGCCACACTCACAGTTTGCTCGAGACGTTCTCTTAGATTGAGAACGTAACCATAGGTCGTCTTCGTGTCTTCTCCCAGCTCTTTCCTGGTCCAGAGCTCTCTGGGAACTGCGAGTGGTCTTCGCACGTGGCGTCCAAATATCGACTAAAATAGAGAAAACCCCGCACTCGCCTGCGGCACCTCTCTGTATGCGAACAGAAGCGCAGCGACATAACGATCCCATGTTCTGGGCTTCTCCTGACTGAGCTTCTGCAGCATCTGCTTGAGGGTGCCGTTAAATTTCTCCACCATCCCATTCCACATCGGACGGTGAGGGGTCGGGCTGAGATTTTTCGCCTCCAAGAGATCGCTGAGCTCTCTCATCATTTCGGAAGTGAAACAGGAGTCCTCGTCACAAAGGATCCCTCTCAGAAAACCTATTCGTGAAAACATCTCCACCAAACCTTCTGCTACGGTCGCTGAATATTTCTTCGGCAAAGCCACGGCGTCGGGATACCGCGGGGTAAAATCGACGAGAGTGAGAATATATCTATTCCCTTTTACCGATGTGGGCGACAGCAGACCGACAATATCCAGACCGACCCGATCAAACGGAGTGTCCATAAGAGGCATGCGTCTCAACGGAGCTTTTCCTACTTTGCCCTTCGAGCACGTCCTTTGACAGAAGTCGCACGACCTGGCATACCTCTTAATCTCCTCCTGCACTCCCGGCCAGTAGAATTATTCCAGAACTCGATCTGTGGTCTTCTTAATGCCCTGATGCCCCGCCAACGCTCTATCGTGGGCAAGGCTTAACACCTGTGATCCACAAGACTTTGGAAGCACTACCTGTCGAACCTCTCTGGCAGAGGCGAACACCTTTCCTACTTTCACCCAACACGCCTTCAATGACTAATCGTCTCTTTGCTTCTAGCATTTCCTTGGTGAACCTCATGGGACCAACGCTTAAAACAGTACTTTCCCTCCTTCGTCCAGGAACTTCCCTTCCAGCCAACACCCCTTTTGGCCCTCACCCTCACCATTTTCACTGGCGACCTCAACATTGACTATAATAATAATAATAATAATAATAATAATAATAATAATAATAATAATAATAATAATAATAATAATAATAATAATAATAATAATAATAATAATTGGTTTTGGGGGAAAGGAAATGGCGCAGTATCTGTCTCATATATCGTTGGACACCTGAACCGCGCCGTAAGGGATGCCCGGACATAATTTAGCAACGCCCTCCGATTCCTTCCAATTAATGTCCGGATTTGACGGCTCACGGGCCTCCGGTATATTTCCGATTATGACGATTATGCATTTCACCAGGGCCGTGCCAGTGAAATAAGGGGAAGCGATATAGACTTCTGCCTCGGGAACTTCCAGACTACTGCCATCAACAAGGAACTTCGTAGATCTCGAGCCGGTGAGAGCTGAGTCAGGAATTAGGGTTCTCCGCACAACCACTGTATTGCTACCCGTGCCCCGTAAAATACGTACGGGTAGGACTCGGAGATCTCCCTCTAGGACAGGCATGTGTTGTGCATCTGCAGGACATTTTTGGGCAAGTCCGAGCACCACCTAATCCTCAGCTTGTTCAAGCCTGCCTGCTGTTGTGGACGCAATTTCAGGAGCAACGCTCTCTGGCTGAACACAACAGGACTTCTTCTGGTTCTTGTGCTTTCTTGAGCAGGAGCTTACATCATGCCCTGTTTCCCGACAATAAACGCAATAAAGCTGCTTTGTTTTAGAGCGATAGTCGGCAGCCGTATGTCCAGGTCGATTATAAATGAGGCACCTTCCTAACTGTACACTTGATGGAACATCCTTCTCTATCGGAATGTGCACCTTAACGATTCTTTGAACAAGTTTTTTTTCGCGCTGAGCCTCTAGAAAGTCGACTGCTGAATAAGCCATTTTGTCCAGCATCTTGCACTCTCTTTCTCGAAGGGAAACCGCCACACAGAACTACGACAGTTCCTCATGAATTGTTATGTCACCACCAAGTCACGTAAGTCATGACACGACCTCCGCTGCGCTGTCTCCCTTCACAACTCGGTTTTCTGACACGTCAGCTCTCCGCTCCTCGTTCTTGCCACGCTCGCTGTCTCCGTCGTCTCCCACACACCATTCGCACGCGCACATCGCACGGGCACACGCGCAACGCTGGGCTGGCACGCGCAGCGCTCCGCTGTCCGACGCACCACTGTCGACGCACCGCGTTCAAAAATCCTCCGCAGATGTGTTGTGCACCTCGCACTACGTCGTCTAGTGTTGCACGCCGCGCTGCACTTGAACGCGAGTGGCTAGCAGCTGAGCTTTTTTTTTTCAGGTTTAGTGGGCTCTAGCGTATTATCATTGCCGCACGTGATGCGAAATTGGAAGCTCGAAAATAGCTGCAATTGACAGCTGAGGCCGTGAAATTGATGGTACATTAAAACGTCCACGGCACCGAACTCCAAGTCTAATGATGAGCCAGTTACGTGTACACTAGCCTCGCACTTAAGAATGCGTGAGAAGGATCAGAAAGGAGTAATGTTATTACTGGCACCGGCCAGTGCAGACGGCAATGCTCCAGGTTTACGTACGTGGAGGAGCAGTTTAAGCAGGAGCGGTCGGAATAGAGTCGATATTAGAGGATTTTAGCATAGCAGAGACATAACATCGTAGACGTACACCGGCTTACCAGACGCCTCCTGAACACGCGCAGCGGCACTTGTGGGGCCAGGCGGGGCAACTGAGCTTGTGCAGCTGGCTTCCGGTACACCGATATACTTTTCCGGTATCCGAAAAGCCTCTATTGATGGTGCTTAGCGGGAGTAGGGACTGTTTGTTTAAATGTTTCTCACGTTCTGAGCTTCCCTGATCTCTAGGCCAGGGGGGGGGGGTCGAGGAATGCGTTGCTACGCGGTACTGGCTTGCTTGCATTTGCTTGCAGATTTCATTAATAGTTCCTGGGTTAAAGCATAGGTAGCCGAAATACATCACAGCTGACAGAATGTGATATGGTCGGCGGATGCTCCAGCTAATCCGACCTGTTGCATCAGCTGTAAAGAGCCTGTATAGTACTCGTCACCCATAAACGGAAGACTTTACGTGGAAATATGTACTGTAACATGAACACAGCACACTACTAATACAGCACACACAGCACACCACAGCACACCACAGCACAGCACAGTAATAAGCACAGGGTCACGAACAACAAGCGGAACCGTCCAGGCACAGATCAGAGACCGCGTTCAGTCCAGAGCACGCACGAGCGACCGAGCGTTCGGCGCTCGAGCTTCGGAGTGTTCGGCGCTCGAGCTTCGCAGTGTTCGGCGCTTCTCGTCGTCTTCTTCGTTGAGGGCCAGCCTCTGAAGATTCTAAAGCCCGTGTCCAATCTTACAGTACAATCACGGGCGTCGGTAATACGTAGATCCTGACCGACTAATAAAGGAGCCGAGTTGTACTGCACCTTACCTAGCGTTGTGAGAGAAAAAGAGTTCGCGAGCCTTCTTTCTTTTTTTTAATTTATCCCTTTTGTCTTCAATCGTAATTCATCTCGAACGTGATTCGCAACCCAACTCGTAAGCATAATCCTCTTCCCTCGCCGAGATATGTCTTAAACGCTGCAAAGAAGTTATTCATACACTATAGTTGTTTATGTGACACGTGTAATGAGATAAATGTAGACAAATAAATCTGCAAAGAAACTGCCTCTAAGAACCAAAGCTGAAGTGGCAGGAAAACAAATAAATTTTATACTTTACTTTTATTTTGCCGTGTGAAAACACAGTGCTGACTGCAATAATGGATGCGCTTACTCTAACCACTCGAGCAGATCCCTTTGGTCAATGCTGTATGGGCAGTTATACTTGATTGACAAGTACTCAAGCTGCAACACATCAAGATTCAGCGCAACTAGCTGATACTGCGAACACTTATAAGATCATGAAAAGGTGGGTATCATGCAAACGGATAAAATACACAATCAGATTTATCATGTACAAAGCGTTTGTAGGTATTTTTGCAACTACAATGAGTAAATAAAACAAATTCCGAAAAATGTCTTGTCCTGGTTGCACAAAGAAATGAACTGCGTCGTATAGATGTTTTATAATTAAAGAGTGCTATAAATTATATAAGGCGGAGGGGTGGGGGGTGGGGGAGGGGGCTTACTTGCAGCAGTATGAATGCTTCATTATTCGCCCCTATAAATGCAATTCCGACGGGCTCGATCATCGCTCTGCTAAGTTGCTGCAATACGGCAAAGGCTGCGGTCTTAGCATCCATTTTTTTGTCGTTTCTTAACTTGACCCACAAGCAGACAGGGATTCTCCAGAGCACCGCCGTACCTTAAAATTTCCCCGTTAGACTGTTCGTGATCGCAGCCACCTGAGGTTACATGGCTCTGCAATGTGCATTATTGCATGAAAACGCGAAGAAGAGCGTGAGCCCCGAGTGCGTGAGCCCCGAGCCGCAATAGATGTGTTGTCTGCGGTTCTCTACAAGCACTGCAATCGGCAGCAGTGCACACTTGGTGTGCATTCAATCAAGTGTTATTCGTGTATCAACGAGTGAATTCCTTATTTATTTTGGGCTTGAAGTGAGTTTTAACTTTCATTGAGCAGCAGTGTCGATGCAACTTGCCTTCTCTAGACCGCAGGAATATTTTGCGCTGTTTCGACGAGTTCTGTTTTTCTTTTCGTTAGATTTAAGTTGAGCCCCTGCTTCTTCTACCTTTTCGTAAGGCTCCTTCTGACCTCCCATAGGTGCATCAAGTGCGGGTCGACTGCCAAGGTTTCCTAGGTTCGCATTACACCTTTCGTATGTTTCGTGATTTCAGCTAGGAGCTGTTTTTTTTATAGCGTTGTTTATTGCCTCTGGGCATAAGGGGAGTTTGGAAGAAAAGAGAAAATAAAGAGAAGAAAATAGTGGGTGGGTGTTAAATGAAGCAAGAAAGATGTGCTGATCTAATGAAGGCGATGAGGGAGCGGTGATGTGGCCCCTGCGCCCAATCAATATATGAGGACAGGTTGCCTGGGTGAAGACTCGCTGCGGCCAGGTAGCGAATTCTAGTTAACTTCAGTGCCGGGAAACCCCACAACAAGTGGTGAATGTCAGTCTCAGTGTCTTGTGAGTTGCAGACTGGACATCCTAGGCGGGGTTATAAGTGGCGGAATTGAGGCCACGTCCGAGTTACGGCAGGAGTTAGGGCAACTCCGACTCGGATCCTCCGGAGCACAACCTCCTCTGCACGGGGAAGACCGCGGGTAGGGGGGGGGGGGGGGGAGGAGGGTGTTGTTATCGCACACGGAAGGACGAGAGCACGTGTGCGGCGCCGGAGGTGTTCCTTTCTTGTGAGAAGCAGGCTAGCATCATCCATACTGAGGAATTGAGGCATTGACGTTTGTAGGGTTGGCAAGCGGGTTGCAGAATCTGCAGGTCTTTGTGAACTGTGTAGGTGACGTGGGACCCACTCAATTCAAATTTCTTGCGGGATGCGAGCCGCCAGGCGATGAATATTCTGGCACATTTCTCGGCTGCGGCTGACGCGTTAGAGTAGACGAGTTGCTTGAAGGGCGTCTGTACGGATGATAATGTAGGCTGTTGGGAGCAAGGTAACTGCGACTACAGAGCGAAGCGCATCTTGTATAGCAAGCAGCTCAGCACAGAAGGAAGTAGGCGTTTCCGCGAATCGAAACCTGGCCGTCTTGCTAAGTGCAGGCTGGCAGGGACAGTTAAGTGCAGTCACTGTGACACAGCCCTGGTTACTGGCATCAAGATATATAATAATTGAGCCGCGGGGTAGGTGACTCTCTTGTTCCGCGATTCGCTCGCGATGGGACGATGCCGCATAAGGAGAGGTTGGGCGACGTAGATCGGTAGGTTTATTGTCGCTCAGCTGCACAAAGTCCCATGGAGGAAGAACTGACGGTGGAAAAAAAACCATCTTTCAAAAAAGCATATTGAAGCATCTTACTCATCTTTCACTTCATATTTTTGATGCCCTGAGGCAATAAACATCGCTTCAAAAAAAAAAAAGAACTGACGTTGGCGGCGACAGTATGATGTGTGATGAAGCAAAGGTCCGGAGTGCTTGCAGTGAATGCAAAATGGTGGTCTTAAGGCTACGAGCATCACGGCGCTCGCTGCTGCACACGCTCGTCAAGGGTATTTAACTGAGCACTTTCTTGAAGTGCCACGATCGGCGTGATGCGTGGAAGGCAAGTGATAGCTCTCATTGCCTCTCGATTGACGGCTTCCAGACGATCCCACTGTGCTTGTTAAATGAGGCGCGGTTGCAAAACCGCTTTCACCAAATGTCGTGCGACATGGGAGCGAGCGGCGCCGGTTTTGGGAGCAATACGTCTGAAAGTCTGCAACGCCTGCTTTTTAGCCTGAGAAAGCCAGGCAGTACCCATTCCAGACTGATGTATCGACAAACCCAGAACTTATGATGTCGAAGATTCTTGAACTGGGGTTCCAGATAGTTGGAGACGGATTGGCGTGGCAGCGAGTTAATGGCGTCCCCAGCGGTTGGCAACTGACATGAACGTAGTTTTGCTCACTGAAAGCTGTAATCCGACAGACATAGCGCAATTGGCGGTAATATCTAAGGCTGACTGTAAGGCCGCTGCTTGAGTTAGCATGTCATGGGGAGTGCTCCATACCGTGATATCACTGGCGTACAGTAAGAACTTAACGTCAAGGACATCATGTAAGCGCCATTCAAGAGGAATGAAGGTAATATTGAACAGCGTTGGTGACAGCACCGAGCCTTGGGGTTCACCGCGATCAGATTCAAATGATCCTATAGAGTCACCACTGAGGCGTATGGCAAATCGTCTAGCCTTCAAGGAAGGATTTTATAAAATTGCATACTCAAGGAGGGAAATGCAGCATGTGAATAGAATGCAAAATGGCAGCATGACTTTAATTATCGTAAGCCTTTTCGATCTCCATGGCGATGGTAAGGTCCCGGCGTCCAGGCAATATATGAAGCGGGGTTGCTCGTTGAAAGACCCGCTACCTTCAGGTGCCGGATCCTTGTAAGCTTGAGAGCAGGGCAGTCCCACAGTAACTGGTGAATGTCGGCTTCAATGTCCTCGCGTTGACATATCGGACACCTAGGCTGAGGAAAGAAATCTCGGTACTGAGGCACTTCCGAGTGACGGCAGGGGTGAGGGCACCACCGAACCAAATCCTCCTAAGCGCAACCACCTCCGCGCGGGTAAGACTGCGGGGGAGGGTTACCGCACACGGGGGATGAGAGCACGTGTTGTGCGCCGGAGGTGCTCCTTTCTTGATAAAGTGAGGGTAAAGTTGTCCAAATGAAGGAGCCAAGGCAATGATGAGCCCGGAGTCGCGAGGCGGCTCGCTAAATCTGCCTTGCTTTGAGAGGTGAGCAGATCCCGTGGCGTGGGACCAACTCAATACACACTGGCTGCGGGTGGATGTCCTCACATATTGCTGGGCTGCGGATAACACGTCGCAGCAACCGCACTACTTGAAGTGCGTCAGTGCGGATGACAGCGCGGGCCTCAGGGAGCATAGTTATGTTGGCCACAGAGCAGAGTGCTTCTTTAACTGCAACGAGCTCTGCACAAAAAGTCGAAGAGGGTTCCGAAAGCTGAAACCTGGAGGTTTGATTTAGGGCAGGACTGCAGGAGTAGTAGACTGCTGTTATAGCTTCACAAGCTTGGATGCTTGCGTTTACGTAGGCAACAATAGACCCTTCAAGCAGGCAAGCATCTTCAAATTTCTGGCAAAGCAACGATGCCGAAATTGGCAAATGTTGGTCGGCGATTATTTGTGGCTTGTTGTCGCTGAGCTGTACAAACTTCATGGGGTAGGAACTGGCGTTGGAGGCTGAATAATGGCTAAGTCCTCAGTGCGTGCGTGAAGTGCGATTTACTGGCCTTAAGGCTGTGAGCATCATGGCGCTGCTTCACCAGCTCATCAATGGCATTCAGCTGCGCTTTCTCTTGTAAACCTATGACCAGTGTGATGCCTGGAAGTCATGTAATCGTCCTCATAGCCTCTCGGTTCATGGATTCAAGGCGATCCTTTTGGGCTCTTGTAAGATGTTGAAACTGGGATTGATAAACAGTACGTGGCCGCAGATCTGCCCTCACCAACTGCCGTGCAACAAACAAGCCAGCGCCACTCGTTTTAGGAGCAATTCTTCTAATCAAATCCAAAGTCTGAATAGCTTGCTTTTTTGCCTGGAAAATTCAAGCAGGCGCTTGTCCTGATTGTTGATACATTAAGCCCAGGATTTTTACACTCGAATGTTTATTTAATGGTCTATTGACATTCTATAGACTTCTTATAGACATCACTGCCTTCCTATAGACATTCATTTTTGTGTATTCGTAGCCTATAGACTGTCAAAAGAATTCATATTGCCTATAGACTTTTCTTTAGGGTTGGTCTATAGAAAATTTATAGACTTTATAGACAGAAGTATATGGACAGTCTATCGACTGTCTAAAGAAATTTTTATACGGCGGTGCCTTATAGACAAATACAGATTGGACATGCAGCAAGTTTACGGCGTCCCTAGCGGTTGGCAACCAAGGTGTATGTAGTTTTATGCACGGAAAGTTGAAGGCTTATGGAGTATGCGCAATTAGAGGTAACATCCAAGGCTGACTGAAGCGTAGGCTCCTGAGTAAGCGCGTCTTGGTAAGTACTTTAACACCGTGATGTCATGAGCGCATTGCAGATATTTTGTATCACGGATGTCATGTAAGCGCCATGCCAGCAGGATGAAAGCAATATTGAATAACTTCGGTGACAATACTGAGCCCTGGGCACGCCGCAGAGCGAAACTAATGATCCTGTCGTTTCACCGCTGAGTCGTGTTGCAAACCTGCCGCCGTCCAAAAATGATTCGACAAACCTGCGCACTCTCATAGAGAGATGTAGCATGTCAGTGGAGTTCAGGATGGCAGCATGATTGGTCTCATTAATTTTCAACGTCCATTGCTAAAACGCTACGCACACCGCGGCTGCGGGTAGATGACAAAACTGCAGATGACAAGATAGCCAACCCATCCTCTATACCGATGTAGCACCCTCTCTAGGGCGGCGCCGACAACCGGGCTAGCGCGCGCCACCCTACGAAGAGAATAAAGTCGGCACCTGGTCGTGGCTCGTGCAGCCACGGCTGGTAGTTCTGTTCTGGTGTCGGCTCGTAGCAGTGGTCTCGTTTCCTTCGCTCCTGAGGCGTTAAGCCTACATTGGTGACCAAGGACGAGCAAAGACCGATCCCGCAACATCCACGCAACGGGATTCGCGTCCGCAGGACGTCTTGTCGCTGCAGGTTCGCCTTCCACCTTTCTGACCCCAGAACCCGCAAGTTTGGTTCCACTAGGTTGAGGCGCAATTTTGACTAGCCGGCATCACGTCCGGGTTACCAATGTAGGCTTAACGCCTCAGGAGGTCTCGTGGCAGTGTCCTCGTTTCCTTCGCTCCTGAGGCGTTAAGCCTACACCGATATAAGGACGAAAGCCACTTTGAGCGGGCTGATAGAAAACAGTGCTGCTCTAGCCACCAAAATATTAGCGTGTGGTGTGCTGTTCGCTCTGGCTCCATGAGTCTGCGTTATATGAGTGCTCGCAAGTGTGATACGGCTCGGTTGGCCTGCAAGAAAGGTGGATTTTATGCGAGTAAAATTCAGTTGCTGGTGGCGCCGGTCCTGTCATTTTGTGTGCCTTATTTATCTTCGTCTTTTGCGCCTTCTTCTGTTGTAAATCTGATGTACCAACTAGCCCATACAAGAATTCTACGTGGAGCAGAAATCAACATGCTCGAAAGATTTTCGCGCTGAGCTGAAGAGGACATTTATTTCCTTTCACTTAAAATGTTTATCGCAAAAAACAATGGTTGGGCGAACTTTATTGCAAATACTTTTGTTTCTGTCAGTTTTCTAAGAGCTTTGTTATCTTCGTCTCTCTGCGACAAAACGCAGCATGCTCTAGCCTCGCATTCAAGAACATGTGCTTTGCTGCAGCTTGTTTGACACCTTCTGTTCGGCATTGCTGTAGGTAATTCGGACTTGCGATTCATTCAGAACAATTCAGGAAAGCACGATATCACATAACTTTAGAAACAGAATTATACAAAACGATTTTTTTCTAATATATAGCAGTTGTGGAAACGAGTCGCCTTCAACATTTATTGCGTGATATACAGTCTAATATGACTGATATCATCCTGCAAGGTTCAGCTCTTCATTATCTTTCATTGTCTTAATTAATTCCTAATGCTATGCTGAGTGTGAGAGGAGATTATTAGAAATTTGGCAATGCACGATGCAAGCATTCCTTCATGCAATACCCCTTCAATGGGGCCTTTGACGTAGTAATAAATTGAGAAATCAATCAGGAGAGGTCGCAACAAGTGACAGAGACTGCATTAATGCTTACAGAGGCGCCATATTTTTTTGCTGGCCAAACAGTAAGCTCTCGTTCAGGGGAAACACCACCTTATTTGTTGCCGTTAGCGTGTCGAAAAAGTCCTGATTGGTCCAGAGGGTAGTGACGTCATATATAGAGCCGTGGAATCAGAACGAATTAATCGAGTTAAATTGTGAATATCAGGTCATAGAATGACTCAAATATCATTATGACATGTAAGGACGTGATGTAAAGTATTTGCGCTGAAAAGAAAATTCTGGGAAGTACTTCCGAATCGAGCCAACGTCCCTTGGTGCGAGTCAGACACTCTACCCGTAGGCCTGGGAGGCACGTTCGTTCGACTTGGTTGCAGGGGGACCTTACGTTTCGCGCAGTGTATCGTGTGGTCTAATATGGCTATTGATGAATCTAGTGATTATGTGTAATCATAAAGGACTGCTAATTAAGAAAAGAGTAGCAAATAACCATTAACGCTGCCACGACACACACTTAGGTCTGGGCTTAAGTGTCCGTTTAATTTGTTTTTGGTTCAATCACACCAGTTCTGTGTAGCACATAAATTCGTAACTACCCATCCGCTGCCTTCTTGTTCTTGGCTGTGGCATTTTCTTCCCACACAAATGCTCGTCCATGCCTATGGAACAAGTATTCGCATCAGCTTCATTGCAAGGTAATGTACCTTGCCATCTGCACTATTTAACTGCATCTGCGGACGCCAGAAAACGCAGCCAGTCGAACGTAGTTTTTGTGTCGGTTTTCCCATTCTCGAGTTGCTTGCAATGTCGCTTGCAATGCAGTCACTGCCGCTTGAGCGCTATGACGTGTCACACATTCACAACACTCTCTCCCTCTTCCTTCTTAGAAAGTACTGCGCGAATGAAAGAGAGTCACTGTCATGCGAAAGAGACAAAGCAATTGAAAGGCCTAAAGGATGTTCTCTCCTGAACAGTTGCTATCTGCTTCTACTTCCAAGTGCAAGGCTAAACAAGTAATGCGAAATATACACGTACAAACTTAACGCTGGTGCCTGTTGTCCTGCATATTATGGGAATAGAGAGAGTACTGTTGATTTCAGCACTTGAAGATGACGCACGAAAAACGACTTAGGAAAAACGTAATAGAAAATGCACTTCGACCACACAAAACTCGAAACGAGATTACACCTCCTTGCTGTCGACAGCCATTCTTCCTGGAACACAATGACATTACAGTGGTATTGCTTCTGCCGGAACTGGAGTGGTCTGCTGTGGTAGCTGTAGTCCATTGTCACAATATTCAAAAACCGCACAACGTGCAGATCGTAAGTATTCTTGCGCCTAAGCCCACGCGAATGATCGTATTTGTTTGTTTCTTTATATTATCTGCTTCTACAAAACGATGCGGGAACGCAAAGCAATACTCTTCACCAAAATATGAAAAGAATCTTGGTCATAAGACTCTTGGTGACTACGAACCACTAGGCTGAAACCAGGCTGTTGCGCATAAATACTCTCACATTAAAAAAAAACACTTCAAGTGGACGACACTCTCACGCACAGCATTAGGGAAGAAAAACTGCTCGTAGCATCTAACTTTATCCTGCTTTTACAATAATCAATACCAACAGTCTCCACACTTACCCAGACAGGATTTATTGAGCTGAGGTGCACGCGCGACACTTAGTCGCTCTCTGTGCTCATGACACGCAAGAACGTGTCGAGCGGAAAACAATATGGCGAAATCACACCGGAACGAGATAATGGGCGTGGTGAAGGTTGCCACGCTAAATTTACTACAGAGATGAAAAAGAAAAAACAAATTGGCGGTGGTTTAGCTCTGGTTAAACCTGGAGTGGCGCGATAGCTACAGCTGGCTGACTGGAACCTGCTCAGTTGAATTGCAAAGTCACTCTTTCGCCCCTCCGTTTCGCTGGGCGTTCCATCTTCGCCCCACTTGAAACAGCGCATGCGCACAGCTGTGACAGCTCGGTTTCGCCGGCGCGCCGCGCCGCCGGCAGCTGCAGCCGATCCGCACCACGTGACCAACCACGTTACTGAGTGGCAGCGCAGCCACGCCATAGGGTGGCGGTGCAGCCACATTGTGGCGGCGCCGCCACACTGAAGGCTCGAAATGCTGCCGTAATGTAGCTATCGCTATAAAATTAGTGGTGGTTTAGCTCTGGTTAAACCTGGAGTGACGCGATAGCTGCAGCTGGCCGAGTGGAACATGGTCAGTTGAATTTGCAAAGTCAGTCTTTCGCCACTCCGTTTCGCTGGGCGTTCCTTCTTTATCTTCGTCCCACTTGACACGGCGCATGCGCAGAGCTGTGGCAGCTCGGATTCACCGGCGCGCCGCGCCGCCAAAGGCAGAAGCTGCTCCGCACCACGTGACTGGTCACCTGACCAGCCAGGTGATGAACCACGGGACCAGTCACGGTACCGCTCCGCCGGCAGCTGCTCCGCACCACGTGACCAACCACGGTGGCAGCACAGCCACAGGGTGGCGGCGCAGCCACAGGGTGGTAGGGCGGCCATCGCCAAGGCGCCGCCGCTTTGAAGGCTCGAAATTCTACCGTAATGTAGCTCTCGCTACAAAAAAATTTAGCAGTGGCTTAGCTCGGCTATGCCAGGATATAGGTAGCGTGAGCAGCAGTTTCGCTCTCCTTCTCCATGGCTATACCGCACTGGCAAACGCCCCTTTATATGTATACCGCCACTGATACCTCTGCTCATGCGCAAGAAATGAGAGGCGCTATCAAGCGGCTCCGGGACAGCGTCACACTAGGCTACTGCGCAACGGACATCGCAACGGCGTCATCACAACCTGCCTTGGTACGTTACGTGACCTTGTTGGTGCAAAGCTCTCGTCCCACTCATTACAAGCTGGCGCGACATTCCTGCGAACTTTCCGAGTAACTCGGGTAAGCTCGGATTAGTTTGGAGCACAAGACAAGAGGTACAAGACAAGACAAGATGAGAAGATTCTTGCTTGGGATTCGTAGTACGTCTGGAGTAGTGCCAGCGGAGTAAAATCACATGAAAATACTCCTTTGACAGTCCGACGGCTTCCTAATTCAGAGACAGCTTGGGCAAATTTCACAGGAATCAAGAAATCAGTCTTAATGCTATAACGTTAAACGCCCCCTTGGCCAGAAACTGCGGAGTCGGCGTCAGCGTTGTTGGCGTCGGCGTTCTGAGCGAATAATCTCGAGTATGACTCTGGCAGGTGCTGCCCAGAGATCAGCCTAGGAGGCAGGTGAGCCACATAGGTTATGCCACCTTGTAGCGTCATCAAAATATCCCCACGGGATAGCGAGCGAACTGCTTACTGGTGGCAGGTGGCAGTTAAATGGATGATTGGTCGCTCTCGGAGAGCAATCTGTGCCGAACAAATCCCACGGCTGGGAGCACCTGAAACCGCTCCACGATTACGCCAGGAGGGAGGGGTATGAGGACTCCCAAGGATCTATGAATGTATGAATGCAAAGTAGAGAATGATATAGTAGGAATATCTGCAAGTGGCAAGGCCAAGAGAAACGGTATGGAATTGTTGCATATGTTCTGACTGGCGTGCCTGCTGCAGTTGAAAAACAAGGGCGTCTTATTTCTCTATTGCATGAACTCTAGACCACTAACGTCTTCATGAACACAACCTATGCCAGGCCACATGACACTCCATCCCGCTGATTAAAAAGGGGGTCAACATTCGGTGAATCCATTTTACAAAAGGTGAAAAGTAAAGTGCTCGCCATTTTGCCTGCATTTCGTTGCGCACGACGTCAAGCTAGGAATTTTACAATGACAGTTAGCACACAAAAGTGTTCTTAGCGCTTTGTCGCTTTGCCTGTTGCTGCCGGAGAAAAAAAAAGTCGGCGCGTAGTCACAGCGGCAATTGCATCGAAAACCATAATCATTTACGAAAGAATTTCAAAATAAAAGCACGCTGGTACTCAAAGATTACGCTCTTGCAGGCCAGGCTACTCAAACACGTCGGAGCACTCATAACCCATCGGATGTAGGTTGTCGCTTGCGCACTTTACGAACGGCGTCAGCTTGAGCACGCATGCTTTCTCGGCGCGCTGGTTGACCGGCTCTTCTTCGCTGTGCCAACCACAGGCAAAACCCGTCAAGGCGATGCTGCGTAAAGGCAGTGTATCGTGAGTCCACCGTGAGTGTCGGGAAGGCGAGGAGACAACGAGGGGAAAGATACATTGTATTTTTTGGAGCTTTTGTTGTATCAAGACAATGGATAGCTGAAAAATGGGTAGATGGGAATGCAGTGTATGAGCGGCGCCGCGCGTAATTGGGCGCCAGGGGAAAAAGTTGGAGCAATTGAGCACTTAAAATCACAAAGAAAACAATAGCGCCCAAAGCGGTGGCGGCCAGCGCTCTTCCGAAGAAGAGGGTCGCCCGGGACAAAAGGTGATTATATCCGATTTGATAGAAAGGGGGAAGGGCGAAACGAGTGACAGGGTTTCGGAATGCTTGGAGAATGCGTCATAGGCAGTTCAGAAGGCGATAAGAGGCAAGCAAACAACGACGCCAAGGTGTGAAACTGTTGTCTCAGTGCAAGACGAGAAGCAAGAATGAAGAGCGAGCCTCATGTTCGGCGTCGAAACATTTGATGCGAAAGAAGTGGAGCTTGGTCATAGACTTCGCCGAAGCGGCTGCAAACTATATCGTAATGTGTGCGGTCTACTGTTGTTATCGTTTTCGCACCGGCGAATTTATAAATGTTACTATGAAAATACTAAAAATATAAAACAACAAATAAAATTCGCATGCGCAATGCGTGCTCTTTCAGTGCTTCATATATAAGACATGTTGCAAACAAAGTATTAATACACAAGTCCGAGCGACACCACTCATCAATACAATGCACCGTTGGTGCAGCGATCAATCATGTACTTTTTATACGCCACAAGGTAGCGAAGTCGGCCAGAACCATGCGTATGTGCTAGCTAGAAATGACACGACGTGCTACTCAGCAATGCGTAAATATAAGGATCGCTGGTACTAAACCTTCGCGGAAGGAAAAAGCAAATGCAAACAGAAATTAGTAGAATTGCTACTGGTAACTTTCGAAAGGCGATGCTTATAAGCAAAAACGTATGCAAGAGCCATGAATACAAAATACTCAAAACCACAACAAAATAAGAAATCACAGTCTACCGCATTAAAAAATTCAGCCACCTTAGCTTCGCTGCTCTTGAGGCCCCCAGGTGCGATTTTCTTTTATCTTCTTTAAAGCGAAAGCACTACTTCATGAGGTCCAGCGGTTCGCCGAGTTCTTGTGAACCTCGACCTGAGTGACCTTGGCCAAACGATAAATAAATACTTACGTAACTGTCTTTTCACCTACCTTTTGACACATATCAGATACGTACCAAACAATGGGTTGTTTAGGCCAGCGTGTTCAAATGCAAAAACGTTAGACAACGAGGGTCATTCCTTGATGTGCCACGGAGTGGTGAAGCCAATGTGAGTGGCAGAATGGGCAGCAGAGCCCACTATCGAAAATGAACGGCGTGGCACTGCTGATATGAGCAAAATAGCGTTCAACTAGGTTCATTGTTGGCAGTGTAACGAAGCTATATATATGTGTGTGTGTGTGTGTGTGTGTGTGTGTGTGTGTGTGTGTGTGTGTGTGTGTGTGTGTGTGTGTGTGTGTGTGTGTGTGTGTGTGTGTGTGTGTGTGTGTGTGTGTGTGTGTGTGTGTGTGTGTGTGTGTGTGTGTGTGTGTGTGTGTGTGTGTGTGTGTGTGTGTGTGTGTGTGTGTGTGTGTGTGTGTGTGTGTGTGTGTGTGTGTGTGTGTGTGTGTGTGTGTGTGTGTGTGTGTGTGTGTGTGTGTGTGTGTGTGTGTGTGTGTGTGTGTGTGTGTGTGTGTGTGTGTGTGTGTGTGTGTGTGTGTGTGTGTGTGTGTGTGTGTGTGTGTGTGTGTGTGTGTGTGTGTGTGTGTGTGTGTGTGTGTGTGTGTGTGTGTGTGTGTGTGTGTGTGTGTGTGTGTGTGTGTGTGTGTGTGTGTGTGTGTGTGTGTGTGTGTGTGTGTGTGTGTGTGTGTGTGTGTGTGTGTGTGTGTGTGTGTGTGTGTGTGTGTGTGTGTGTGTGTGTGTGTGTGTGTGTGTGTGTGTGTGTGTGTGTGTGTGTGTGTGTGTGTGTGTGTGTGTGTGTGTGTGTGTGTGTGTGTGTGTGTGTGTGTGTGTGTGTGTGTGTGTGTGTGTGTGTGTGTGTGTGTGTGTGTGTGTGTGTGTGTGTGTGTGTGTGTGTGTGTGTGTGTGTGTGTGTGTGTGTGTGTGTGTGTGTGTGTGTGTGTGTGTGTGTGTGTGTGTGTGTGTGTGTGTGTGTGTGTGTGTGTGTGTGTGTGTGTGTGTGTGTGTGTGTGTGTGTGTGTGTGTGTGTGTGTGTGTGTGTGTGTGTGTGTGTGTGTGTGTGTGTGTGTGTGTGTGTGTGTGTGTGTGTGTGTGTGTGTGTGTGTGTGTGTGTGTGTGTGTGTGTGTGTGTGTGTGTGTGTGTGTGTGTGTGTGTGTGTGTGTGTGTGTGTGTGTGTGTGTGTGTGTGTGTGTGTGTGTGTGTGTGTGTGTGTGTGTGTGTGTGTGTGTGTGTGTGTGTGTGTGTGTGTGTGTGTGTGTGTGTGTGTGTGTGTGTGTGTGTGTGTGTGTGTGTGTGTGTGTGTGTGTGTGTGTGTGTGTGTGTGTGTGTGTGTGTGTGTGTGTGTGTGTGTGTGTGGTGTGTGTGTGTGTGTGTGTGTGTGTGTGTGTGTGTGTGTGTGTGTGTGTGTGTGTGTGTGTGGGTGTGTGTGTGTGTGTGTGTGTGTGTGTGTGTGTGTGTGTGTGTGTGTGTGTGTGTGGTGTGTGTGTGTGTGTGTGTGTGTGTGGTGTGTGTGTGTGTGTGTGTGTGTGTGTGTGTGTGTGTGTGTGTGTGTGTGTGTGTGTGTGTGTGTGTGTGTGTGTGTGTGTGTGTGTGTGTGTGTGTGTGTGTGTGTGTGTGTGTGTGTGTGTGTGTGTGTGTGTGTGTGTGTGTGTGTGTGTGTGTTGTAATGGGACCGACCGGCAGGCGTTCAAGCAGAGAGAGAAGTAGACGAAGTGCAGCTAGGATTTTCGAATGACGCCTGTGCCTGTGTCCGTCGTGTCGCCGTTCGACCAACGCCAACCGACCTGCGCTTCGAATAAACACCTTTAGACTTGGCGGAGCTGTCTCGGTTCCCGTCCCGGTCCTCATCCAGGAACTTCGAAGCGGAACGCTTCTGGTCCCCGCAAACATGCCGGAAGGTCCGAGCGAACCATCGCAGCCCATCCCTACCACCGTCCTATGTGCCCGGGTGCAGCGCGAGCGTGACTCTTCTCCTTTTAGTGGCACGGATGACCCGGACGTCGACGATTGGCGGGCATCCTACGAGCGCGTCAGCACTTACAATCGGTGGGACAGTTCCGTTAAACTCAGCAACGTCCTCTTCTAGCTAACGGACGTTGCCAACCTATGCTTTTGCAACCATGAGGCCGATCTTCCCACCTGGTTCTCCTTTAAAACGAGCTTCGCCTACGTTTTCGGCCGCCCCGTCGTCCACAAACGTCGCGCCGAGCAACGCCTTCTAGCTCGAGCTCAGCTCCCTGCCGAGACGTTCACCTGTTATATTCAAGATATCGTTGTCTTGTGCAAGCGTGTCAACCCGTCCATGACCGAAACTGGTGAAGTCAACCACATCCTTAAAGGGATCGCCGATGACGCTTTTCAGATCCTTCTGGCGAAGAACCCCAGCTCCGTCGCTACCCCAAAGCTACGACGAACTCCGAAAGCAACGCGCGTCTTCGCGGCAGTCCGGCGCGCCTGCAGAGGGTCTTACTGTCTTGGCCCTTGGTGGCTCGTCTCCTGAGCACTCCCTGTCAATGCAGCAGGTCAAAGATTTCGTCCGCGAAGAAGTCGCTCGCCAGCTTTCTCTGTTGCATCGCATTCCCGACCCCGTCTGCCCTCCGCACGACTTGGCGCTATCCGTCGGGCCCACTATCCGCCGGGCTATTCAGGAGCAGGTCGCTCAAAGAGTAAAACTAAATGCCGCAGTTAAGAGGCAAGAACAACATGTTTTGCGAACTCGATAAGTTCTCGGTTACCTCCTGCATTCTAACGTGATCGAGGTGTCTTTTGAAGCCGTCCCCGTTCTCGCCCTCGAAGACACGGGTGCTGCCTTGTCAGTGATTCGTAACGCCCTTCGCCGCACACTTCGTAAGGTGACAACGCCGCTGTCTGACTTTTCACTGTGTACGGCCACCTCTCAGCGCATCCACCCCATCGCAGCCTGCACGGTCCGCGTTTCTACCAACGACGTCGCCTATACCATCGAGTTTGTTGGGCTGAGCGCCTGCTCTCACGATGTCATCCTTGGCTACGACTTCCTCTCGACCCACCGTGCAGTGACTGATTGTGCCGGTGCCGAACTTGAGCTTTCTCCTGTGTGTAATGTTTCATTGTGTGACCTGCCTGTGCTCGCCGCTAAGCTTCTAGTAGCCGCCGACACCGACGTATCTCCCTTCTCTTATGTCCTCGTTCCGCTCCGAACTGACTCTTCCCTCAGCAGACCTGTTCTTTTCACAACCACCACAGCCGCCACTCGCCATCAGCGTCTTTCATTCGAGAGAATGATGGACAATATTCTCAGCGGCCCCAAATGGGAAACTTGTCTATGTTACCTGGAAGACTGTCCTTTAATCGAAAGATTTTCCTTCCCATCTGCAGCGCCTTCAGCCCGTGCTCACGTGTCTTACTGACGCCGGGCTACATCTCAACTTGAAGAAAATGTTACTTCAGCGCTACGCAGCTGAAAATATTAGGCCATGTCATCTCCAAGGACGACGTTCTTCCTGACCCTTGCAAACTTCGCGCCGTCGCTGACTTCCCCAAACCAACCACCTTAAAAGAACTTCAGAGTTTTTTAGGCTTATGCTCATATTTTTGCTGGTTAATTCTCAATTTCGCCTGTATCATCGCCGCTTTAACGCAGCTTCTTGCCCGCAGCCCGAACCTCTCGTCCTGGCCACCAGCCTGCGATACCGCGTTCAGCACTTTACGTCGCCTGCTGGTCTCTCCCCCAATCCTTCACCATATGATCCCGCCTGTCCAACAGAAATTCACACTGACGTGAGCGGTGCGGGCATGGGCGCAGTTCTTGCCCAGCGATAGCCTGGGTATGCGGAATATGTTGTCGCTTATGCCAGCCGCGCGCTCACCAAGGCGGAATCGAACTACTATATATATATATATATATATATATATATATATATATATATATATATATATATATATATATATATATATATATATATATATATATATATATATATATATATATATATATATATATAAGGCTCTAGTAGATTACCTCTCGAAATGTGTTTCTAAATGCATAGATTGCTAGGGGTCAAAGTAACCGGTCAGCGCAGTGTGTGTCCTTTTCTTCTCGGTCATGTGTCCGTAGCGCTGTTTTATGAGTAACCGTGCGAAAGCAACTCGCCCAATCTGCCGTTCTTCTTCAGTTCATTTCTAGTACTTGGGCTTCTTTTATGTGTCAGCACCTAGACTTGTCACAACGAGCTGTTCTGCCTCCGCTCATCGCCATGGTCATTTGCCGAGCCCGATCTGCCTCTTGCCACTGCCGTCATGAGACCTGCCCTATCGATCTACAAACCCTCTGCGGAATGCTGCATCCGTCCTCGGGCCACGCCAGAGGAATGTAAAAGATACTTCAGAGTGAATTATGGCGACGACAGGCGACATTTTTCAACGACATGCTTTGGACTAGGCGCTGTGGTGGTGATTCACGCCACAGCCAACGCGTCATTCGCCAGTGGTGCAAGACTACAGACGACCTCACGCAGTTCCTGTCGAATTTCGTCCGAGTTCCAAAGCTACCAAACGGCTGCCTGAGGAAGCAAAGCTTTTGGTACTTGGATACCTCACCGTGGATTCCCAGCTGGAGAAGACCCTACGCTTAGGACAAATATTTTGTCTGTAAACCGGTATGAAGACAGTTGACAAGCTTGATTATGCTCGTATTGTGTCATCTAAGGCTCCCGTAGATTACCTTTGAAAATGTGTGTCTGACTGCGTAGATCTTGAGGGGCGCAGCGGAATTTCTAAGGGACAAAGTAACGGGTCAGCGAAGTGTGTGTCCATAGCGCTGTTTTGTGAGTACCTCGGCAAAGCCAACTCGCCCAATCTGCCGTTATTCTTCAGTTCCTTCCTATAGCCCAAGAGGATGTGGTGCATTGTTCACTTGTTCACTGGGGCCCTAAAATAGCCCGGTTACCATGTCATCGCCGTGCTACATCTAGAGATAGTGTTGTGGAGTGGAAGCCGCTCTCCGTTGGTGCAAAAGACTCTTGATCGTCGTTCAAATCTAATGCAGTAAATTTAGTAGGATTTACTTCCATCCTTCACTCCTCTTCGAATTCCTTCCTTGTGAAGAAGGCAGGGGGTCCAGCAGTTACGCATGCGTCGAACAGCTGCGGGAACGCCACCTGGGGGAGAGCTTATCGCTTAATTGGTCGGTTAAGGAACAGTTCAGCCCACGTGATTTTTTTATAACTGTTAGTCATATGCATGCTGCGTTTATGTTTGCAGCTGCAAACACGTCAGTTGTGCTTTTACGTACTTCGGTAAACCACTTATTCTTGAACAATAGTCAGGCTGGTCGTGCGCTGCAGCTGCAAGTAGAAAAGAGATTTTGTTTTCTGACAGTTGCTGCTCGCGTTTCATTCCGGCTTGACTGTACACTTGTACATTGAACCAGTATATTCAAAAAATCTTTGTTTAACCTGAGCACCCCGAAAAAACATATATCATTTCGTAATGGCAATACCTAGCGGTTAGCATCTACAAAGAGCATTATTGTTGGGCTGGTTAATAATCATTCATAGCAGGCAAAGAGCGCGAAAGGCCCTTGGCATTTTAGTCTCACTAGCTTATTGTTGTCTGCACTGTATAACGTGTACCGAACACGTTGAAGTCGAACAACAGTCTTTTTTTTTTCAGGTTTAGTTTGGAAATTTCCTGGACTAGAGAAATTTATTTCCCTTTAAGCCCAGCGATATGTATTATTTCTTTTGCACAGAAAAAATGCTGAAGACACTGCTGTGAACAACAGCTATTCACTGAAGAGTATCACCTTACGGTTCGAACGGCTATATATACCGACCCGTAAAGTTAAAAATTCACTCTCCGCCTTGCTACTCAAGAAAGGACACGAGGCATAGCATCACAGCAATGAAGTCTTTTTTGGCATGCTCCCTTTTGGTGGCAGGTAAGCAACAACGATGCTGCGCTAGCTTTTCATAGTGATTGCGGATTTTCAAAGTGTGAACGAGGGAGGGGGGTGTGCGTTAGACCCTGAACTTAGACATAATGCTGAATTATCTTAAGTCGTATAAAACGAAAGCTGGAAGGCACGTTTTTATTTATATGCATTTGGAATAATTCTCCACGCAGGCATTTTATAGCGATTTCTCTTTCAATTTCCATTTTCCTACTGCTATTTACTACGCAGGAAGAGCCGAATGACATTTTCCACTAGCTATCAGAGAGAATACAATGCGTCAACACTCATATGATATTAATTGCGCTTTGCAAATAATACACACAGTGGGCCAGTTAGCTACACAACATCAACGAGACATTCCTCGGAAGAGGAAGGCTACGCAAAAAGGGTTTCCGACTTACCGTCTGGGGCATGGGCGTGACTTCGGTGGTATCCGCTGCGATCGTTTGAACACACCGACAATTGCGGCCGGGTCGCCCTGTGCGCGCCGCCTCCTTGGGGCAAAGCCATCCCCGCGCGTTTTCCAGGGTAGGTGACGAGAGAGGGCGTTTGCTGCTGTCCCTTTCAGCCCTGAGCTTTTCGGGCTTTTCAGGAACTGCCGCATATTGAGCTTTCTCTCCTCTTTCGAAAACAAAAAATGCGACAATGTAAGATGCATGCACCGATACTGAATGGCAGCGTGCGGTCGAATCATGTCAAAGAAGCTTTACGGCTGAACAGTGTTACTCACGCACACTACGCACCATTTCCTTCTCCATACAAATACATCCTCTATTTAGAAAGCATCTTATTTGCGACATGAACCGAAACTAAGAAATCACTGCAAGATGCAATACAAGACTGTATTAAATGGTCTATAGACGGTCTATAGACTTCTTATAGTCTCTATTGCCTCCCTATAGATATTTATTTTTGTCTTTAATAGTCTATAGACTATAGACGAAAGTCTACTAAGGTATGGTCATAAATTTATAGAGTGTCTAGAGGATTTGTAATGCCTTTAGACTGTTATCTAGAATTCATCTATAGAGAGTCTATACACTTTATACACGGAAGTCTACGGACAGTCTATAGACTAAGTAAATTTTTTGCAAGCTGGTGCACAGAAAAGTTTGCTGCCGCGTGTTTGCCTAAATATTTAGACGGCTTTATATCGCATTGCGTGCTTGATTTATATAAATCGCCAGCCTCCTTGTTGTTTTAAACCAAAACCAACCGAACAAAACTGAAGAGTTTAGAAGCCATCAATATACAAAATTTATTTTAGCTATTTCAGTTTGGTTCTTAGTGACAAGCATATCTATGGTGCTCGAAATAAATTGTGAATTTTCACTTACTCAACGACATCGGAGTTGAAAAGGCTCACAGAAGCTTGCAGATACTCAGTAAAAGATATCAACTCCTTATGTTTTTTAATTGGGGTTGAAATGGATCATGCAATACCCAAGTCATGTCCTGCATAATAAAAGCTTGTAAACGAAATCACAGAGGAGCGCAATACGAGAAGTACACAGGTGCACATATATGAGTTTCTACAAATTTATTGCACCAAGCGCCTTTACAAAGGCAAAAATTTATAAAATGTTATTAAAACGGTGTGGTACAGAACCCGCAGGAAGAATTAGCAAGAACTGCTCGAATTAGTCCTTTTATTTATTAATTGTAAGCATATATATTACCAAGTGCCCGTGCTGTTTAATAAAAATTTCCAGTTCTGAAGGTCCTAAGGAAATGCCCAAATAAAAACTGGTTTAAGCTCCCAACTTAAACGCTGTGCATTTTATTTTATTTTCAGCATTGTTCACATGCGGTGGAGCTGAAACCTCCGTTAGGACTACTACTGCCATTTTAAATGGCACCCACCATGTCGGTGGCAGCTCTACTGGTGGTTTGTCAGGAGATGAAGGTGAGACTCCTGAGGCTGGTCTGCGGAGTCCTTTGCCAGGAGAAAGTGGAGGTCACAAGCCTGGTCCCATCGCCGGCGGCTCTAATACCTTGAGTTTGCCAGGAGAAAGTGGAAGTAACAGCGCTGGTCCCATCAGCGGCGGCTCTGATCCTTGGCGTTTGCCAGGCGAAAGTGGAGGTCAAAACCCTGGTGTCGTCTCCGGCGGCTCCGATCCTACCCGCTTGCCAGGAGAAAGTGGAAGTCACAGCACTGGTCCCATCAGCGGCGGTTCTCGTCCTGGGCGTTTGCCAGGGCAAAGTGGAGGTGAAAAACTCTGGTCTCCTGGGCAGCAGCTCTAGTCCTAACCGCTTGCCAGGAGCAACTGGAGGGAGATAGAGTCTCCAGAGATGTTAATCCTAAGCCACTTTTAAGGAGCCAGAGTAAACTGGTCCTAGAGGCCTTCCTCCATTTTATTTCTTGCATAAGGATAGTTAATATCCCTAAAACATTTCCGCCCCTTCTCAAGATATAATCAAATAAAAGACTTTAATTTCATGCTTCGGATATGTTATTTTATTTTATTTTTGTGAAATAGCCTGAAACTGGGCAAGTTAGTACGTAGTACACGAGGAAGAAAACAGCGCGTAGACCCGATGCCTGCATAGTCTCTTTCTTGTCCCTTCTATCGCGCAGTTCTGTCTCATTCCTATTTTATGTTCTCAACTATTACTAAATCTTGCAATTTGTTTTAGCTGTGCAATCATCTAAGCAAGTAATTTTCAGGCTCCACGTTGAAACGGCCTCCTACAGACCCTTGCCAAGGAAAGGTTTCAGCACTCTTGCTCAGCGATTTCCTTATAGAGTGCGACGCAAGCTTCTATAGCATCCCGGCTTATGTGTCGCGAATTGGTAGCGCGTCCCCGGCTTTTAGAAGGGGAACGCTATCGCGTGCAGTTTAATAGTAATAATTTGTTTTGGGGGGAATAGAAATCGCGCAGTTTCTGTCTCATATATCGTTGGACACCTGAACCGCGCCGTAAGCGAAGGGACAAAGGAGGGAGTGAAAGAAGAAAGAAAAAAGAGGTGCCGTAGAGGAGGGCTCCGGAATAATTTCCACCACCTGTGGATCTTTAACGGGCACTGACATCGCGCAGCACACGGGGGCCTTAGCGTTTTGTTTCAGGTTCGAACGAGAGAACACGACAACAAAAAGATCAAATGAAACAAAACTAAGCCTTATTTATACTTTAAAAGAAAGAGGCCAATAAGAAACGGACACGAAAACAAGAAAAACACACACTCAACACGCGTACAACCCAACAGAATAAAAGGAAAGAGTTCGCCAGGTACTCAGCATCCCAGGTGAAGCGGGGATGCCTTGCAAACGAGACAGAACGCGGGTGGTTGTATTAGGGCGCGTCGCTGGTCCTGCGTCGAAGGAGGCAGCGGAAGGGAGCCCGGTGGTAGTAGGAGCGGAGAGGAACACAGGGAGACGCCGGTGGTCTCCTGTAAAGAGCCCGAAGAACCTGGCATCCGCAGGAGAATCGTAGCCAGATCCCGTCGACGGCGGCTCGAAACGCCAGGGGCTTAAAGCAGGCTATCGAAGAATGCCTTTCGCCATCACGGACCCTTAATCGATCGACTGCCTCTACGCTTGCAAAGAACGCAGGAGGCTTGCGTCGGTGATCCAAGGCAGGTCCACGGCAGCACGGACCTAATGTCCGACGGCTGCCACCTCCACGCTTGAATGACCCGATCTCCGCAGCGCTGTCTCCCTTCAAACTCGGTTTTCTAACAGGTCAGCTCTCCTCTCCTCGTTCTTGCCACGCTCGCTGTCTCCGTCGTCTTCCACACACCATTCGCACGCGCACTTCGCACGGACACACGCGCAATGCTGGGCTGGCACGTGCAGCGCTCTACTGTCCGACGCACCACTGTCGACGCACCGCGTTCAAAAATCCTCCGCAGATGTGTTGTGCACCTCACACTACGTCGTCTATTGTAGCACGCCGCGCTGCACTTGAACGCGACTGACGAGCAGCTGAGCATTTTTTTTTTCAGGTTTAGTGGGCTCTAGCGTATTATCATTGGCGCGCGTGATGCGAACATGGAAGCTGGAAAATAGCTGCAACTGACAGGTGAGGCCGCGAAATTGATGGTCGATTAAACAAGTCGGTGTTGCCGCTCATAGCCGGTTACCACGGCTTGCTCCGGAAGCGCTACACCAGAACGGTGAGGGCGGCTCTTGCGTGATCAGCTAGATCGGAATGCGTACGTTCCATGGTCCCTATGCCACGCCAGAGTATAAATACTTGGCTCATAAACACCTAGCCATTGGTAGAACTATAAAAATGCTGCTCATGTAAAGCCCACAACGACATATCTAGACATCATGCTCATCTAAGTTCGTGCACAGAAACTCTGGTTATGCATCGCATAAACCTTAGCAATGTATGACTCCATGCGAGTAAGCTTTCCGTACTTCGGTACAGGTTTGGCGAAACTATTGCAGAGCACGCTTAGGCGCTTAAAAATTGCTACGCGCTGTGCAGTGCAGGTATGAGGGCGTCTTCGGCACAGACGCGAGTGCAACGGTGGCATGGGCTAACACGTGCACAATTTACTTCCGAATCTTTGTAAGGTAGGATGCGGGAAGAGCTTGATCGCTGAAGCGCGCTCATTATTATTATGGCCGCGACATTATGTGAACTCAGAGTTGCTTTCTTAAACGGTGCTTTTTGCCTGCGACCGTAAAATAGAGATTGTTATACGAATTAGCACCACTAATACGGTTATAGTAATGCTAAACACGAGCAATGCATCGAAAAGCTGTCCCCGTGGCAGCATTCCACCTGCTCTCGACTTCGTGAGCACGCTGTTCATCCGTTAGCGCAGGTTTGTGGTCTATGGGGCTTTAACGTCCCAAAGCGACTCCGGCTATGAGGGACGCTGTAGTGAAGGGCTCCGGAATAATTTCGACAACCTGGGGTTCTTTAACGTGCAGACA